>OY776114.1:86464524-86654524 GCA_963675035.1 Allygus modestus
AAAATACATTTTCATAACAATGTTGTGTAGAATAAACTTTTTAATTTCAGCCCACAGCCGCGCGCCAGACACCAAACTACCCCTGAGCCGCCTATAGCGCCCCGACTCGCACGTGCAGGCACCCGCGCACCATATTTCTCTCTCACTCGCACATCCCTTTACTCTCTCTCTCTCCCTCTTGCTACCCCTCATCGGCCTGCCGGCCCCCGTCACCCTGTCACAGACGAGGATCTTCTTTGCAACCAATGTCTATAAAGGCGGTCCCACACTACTCGCGAACACGCCTGAACATTCGGCCGAACATTCTCCAGAACATTCGGCCGAACATTCTACCGAACGTTCACTGAACGTTCGCCCTGATAAAGCTCCCACACTTCTCGCGAATACGCACCGAACATTCGGGGGAATGTTCGGGCGAACATTCCCTCGAACATAAATAAATTCCAATCAGCTGTTTTCGCATTGTCCGTCGTGTCCAACGAGCATTGTCGTGAAAAAATGGACGACTCTACGGATAATGTCATTGTTGTTGCATCTACAGTCGTATTTTTTACTGCAATAGCAGATACACGCCTGTTTGATTTTGTTAATCAGCTGATTATAAACAATTGTTGGAAATCAGCTGTAATAACTGCTAGTTTGGGCGTTGACGCGGCGATCGACCATTGTTGACCACTCTGCCTTCTGTGTGCACAAGGAAACGTGCACTCTGCCTTCTGTGTCAATACTTTGTATTTGACTTGTTTATAATTAATTCATGATAATCATATTAATAACAATGTTTTCATTTTTCGGCAATTAATTAACATCGAGTAATTATGTCTTCTCCTGATGTAATAAATTATAAAAGGTGTATAATTTAGTCGTGTAGAAGAAACCAACGAAAATATAAGAAGCCTATTTTTTACAAAGGAAAAATCAAATATAAATATATAAAGTACTAGCTGATACCAGTATTTCGTACAGCTGATTAAAATCCTACTATAAACATGTGTTTTAAGTACTCACCTGATTCATTAAACCTTAATTCATTATAAAAAAGGTTATAAAATATTGGACATTATTTTATTATTCGACATAAACATTTATATATTAAGTTAATTAACAGTCTAGCTTTTACAAGTTCTTACAATAAGGAATATACTGAACAATAATATTAGTAAAGAGATAACTCAAAAAACTATTCTTTTCGGGGCAAATTTCAACGTGGGAATGACAGACTGGTTGTGCACCTGTACCACGCCGCCGATGCAATTGATGTTATTCTTGGAAGCTTCTTATCTCTTGTTAAATAATTGAGGTAAATTAATTCGATTCCACTGCCGTTTACTCAACATAGATGACACACTTATATTAATTTGAAAAAAACAGATTTGTTTAGGTGCTGTGACCACAAACAAATGTTTTTTTACCTTGAGTAGTTGTACCCCCTTCACCACTGTGACCGGTACTGATTTTGGAGTGTGGAAGAAATTCAGCTACTATTTAAATAAAGGATTTGTAGGGACAATAATTAAGGGTTCCGTATTAAAGGATTTATTTGTATATTCTATAAATAATTAATTAAAATGTCCATTATTGAGGGTGGCGTCAATCTGCTGCCTCGAAAACGCAAGTGATTGTATGAACTGAATAATTTGAAACAACACATTGCCTCAAAACACTGAAAAAATAGTGCAGCTGAGTGGAAGAAGTGACTCAAGCCCTGAATCCTGCAGAATCCGTCGACAGTATACTAATAAATGTCAACCCTCTGTGCCTTAAAACAAAACTTCAATTTACACAAATAACAGTAAAATAACTTATTTATAACTATAATTATAACTGACATACGCATAGTTTGTCAGTTCAACTAGAGGTTGACATTTAATTATTATGATTATTCATTACCACTGACCACTTAAGTGGTATTCAATACTTACTTGAAAGCACAACAAATAAATACGGTGCGCATACAAATAAATACGCATGTTTTATAGTACTGTCTCAGTAGAACAAGATCGTTGACTATCAATGATGCAGTGATGCAATAATGCATGTTCGCGAACAGTCTGGGAGCCTCCCGAATATTCGTCGGAATGTTCGGCTGAACATTCGGCCGAACTCCGAACGTTCGGAGTATTCGCGAGAAGTGTGGGAGCTGCGCGAACTTTGAATACGGGACCGAATGTTCAGTGAAACATTCGGGCGAATGTTCAGCCGAACATTCCGACGAATGTTCGGGAGGCTCCCACACTGTTCGCGAACATGCATCACTGCATCATTGATAGTCAACGATCTTGTTCTACTGAGACAATACTATAAAACTGCGTATTTATTTGTATTCGTACCGTATTTATTTGTTGTGCTTTCAAGTAAGTATTGAATACCACTTAAGTGGTCATTGGTAATGAATAATCAATAATTAAATGTCAATCTCTAGTTGTACTGACATAAGCCTACTATGCGTATGTCAGTTATAATTATAGCTATAAATAAGTTATTTTACTGTTATTTGTGTAAATTGAAGTTTTGTTTTAAGGCACAGGGGGTTTTCATTTATTAGTATACTGTCGACGGATTCTGCAGGATTCAGGGCTTGAGTCACTTCTTCAACTCAGCTGCACTATTTTATCAGTGCGTTGAGGCAATGTGTTGTTTCAAATCATTCAGTTCATACAATCACTTGCGTTTTCGCGGCAGCAGATTGACGCCAACCTCAATAATGGGCATTTTAATTCATTATTTATAGAAGATACAAATAAATCCTTTAATACGGAACCCTTAATTATTGTCCCTACATATCCTTTATTTAAATAGTAGTTGATTTTCTTCCACACTCCATAATCAGTGCCGGTCACAGTGGTGAAGAGGGGACAACTACTCAAGGAGAAAAAACATTTGTTTGCGGTCAAATCACCCAAACATATCTGTTTTTGCAAATTAATATAAGTGTGTCATCTAAGTTGAGTAACCGGCAGTGGAACCGATTTAATTTACTTCAATTATAAACAAGACATGAGAAGCTCCCAAGAATTACATCAATCGCATCGGCGGCGTGGTACAGGTGCACGACCAGTCTGTCATTCCCACGTTGAAATTTTCCCCGAAAAGAATAGTTTTCTGAGTTATCTCCTTACTAATATTATTGTTCAGTATATTCCTTATTGTAAGAACTTGTAAAAGCTTGACTGTTAATAAACTTAATATATTAAGACAATAGGTGGAATGAATCATGTGAGTACTGAAACAGATGTTTACAGTAAGTAGGATTTTAATCAGCTGTGCGAAATACTGGTGTCAGCTAGTATACTTGATATATTTATATTTGATTTTTTACTTCGTAAAAAATAGGCTTCTCATATTTTTGTTGGTTTCTTCTACACGACTAAATTCTACACCTTTTATAATTTATTACATAAGGAGAAGACATATTTACTCGATGTTAATTAATTGCCGACAAATGAAAACATTGTTATTAATATGATTATCATGAATTAATTATAAGCAAGTCAAATACAGCGCGTTTCCTTGCGCACACTGAAGGCAGGGTGGTCAACAATGGACGATCGCCGCGTCAACGCCCAAACTAGCAGTTATTACAGTTGATTTCCAACAATTGTTTATAATCAGCTGATTAACAAAATCAAACAGGCGTGTATCTGCTATTGCAGAAAAATACGACTGTAGATGCAACAACAGTGACATTATCTGTAGAGTCGTCCATTTTTTCACGACAATGCTCGTTAGACACGACGGACAATGTGCCAACAGCTGATTGGAATTTATTTATGTTCGAGGGAATGTTCGCCCGAACATTCCCCCGAATGTTCGGTGGGTGTTCGCGAGAAGTGTGGGAGCTTCATCAGGGCGAACGTTCAGTGAACGTTCGGGAGAATGTTCGGCCGAATGTTCTGGAGAATGTTCGGCCGAATGTTCAGGCGTGTTCGCGAGTAGTGTGGGACCGCCTTAAGTCAGGTTGTGTAAGTTGTATGCAGGCCAGTCGTCAGGATTTTTTAGGACCATTGAAGATTATTTTTCGTTTATTTGAATTACCAAGTAGGCCCTAAAAGTGGATTCTTAAGAAAATAACGTCAAATTGTAGCCTAACAAATTGACATGTTGTTAGTGAAACGGGGGTGTTGTCTTAACTGGTTATCAAGTTACTATACAGATTTTGTAAAATGCAAATAAAACAAATTAATACAACTATTCAAAGTTACGAGTCTCTAAAGTTACTGTAAAAAAACTCAAGCGACACAAAATTCGGACCTGCAGTAAGTTTGCAGTATCGAAAGACCTGTGCTAACTTCGTAAATTACGTATTTTTGACGTTTTTCGTTTGTTTCACTATATATCCTAAACTATGAATTTTCCACAAAACAGGTTATTCACGTTTTTAAAGTAGATTATATTTACTGTACTACAATTTGAAACCAGAATCAGCTCTGTAGGTACAATAGTGTGCTTACAATACTGTAGTATGTTTTCAAAATTCTTTTCGGATTTTTAATTTTAAATAGCATAATCATTGAGTATTTATGTGTTATTTGAATGTCAGAGTAGCTGGCCCGGCTATGTCGTAATTTCCATATAAAAATATGTCACCATTTAGTACCTATTTCGTAATATTTAGTACCGCCGTTAATCAAATTAGTACCTCACACAAATAGGAGTTAATTAAGTTTTTGTGTTTCCGGGCCAGCGTCATGATTTCCCGGTCATCTTAGAAAATTACCGCAATATACAGGGTGTCCCGTTAGAGTATCGCACAAATGCGATTTGGTAGAACTCATCGAAAGGAGCAAAAAACGCAATATCAACTTTTTAGCGAATTTCCCCTATAGGGAAGAAGCTATTACCGTAGGTCTCATGGTAAGACTTAAGCCCGAGACCATGATAACTTTTCATTTTGAGGTCCCCAGATGCCAAAAACACCATTCGTTCAAATTTTTATATGTGTATATATATATATATTATATATATATATATATATATATATTTATATATATATATTTATATATATATATATATATGTGTCCGTAAGCACGATAACTCTCGTAAAAAAGGTCCGATCTTAATGAAATTTGGTACAAATGTGTAAAGTACCATTTATTTGAACGAGTTCGAAAACCAGATGAATCGCACCAACCGAAGGGGGGTTTTTGGGGGGTTTTGTACCCCAAAAATGTGTTTTTTGGGGGGTTTCACATGTAATTTTAATTTAAATCAAATTTTAATTTATACCATTAAATTCAGCTTAAAAACAAACAATTTGGTATTTTGATCATTGCTCTACGTCAATTGGTTACCGAGATATTGAAAGTGCTAAACACAGTACGTTGTCTAATGTTATTCTTATGGAGAGAAAGAAAAATTGTATATCTCGCTTATTTATGAACGTAAACTGGCAAAATTTGGTATATGGCTTTATTTGGTTGTGGTCTATTGATATTTGCACAAAAATCCATTTTTTGCCCGATAGTTCCCGTAGCAGCAAACCTGCATACTCAGCCCCATGCTATTCGATACTTTGGTATTATACGGATGCCACTATTTTTGGAGGTTAAATTTTTACCGGATACAAAGGATAACTACATAATTCCAAAAAACGTACTTTTATTAACTTACTGTACAAATTTTACATCATTCTGATGAGCGGTCTTTGTGTTGTGCCTCCCAAAAGGCAGCGATGTCCGCTAGGATCGTGTTGAATGCGTCGCCGCCGCTAGCAGCCAGACCCGATCGCCACAGGTACTCCGCCAAATATACAACGCGCTGCGGCAGTTATGTTAGGATGGGTTATCATAAAAATACGTACGGTTTCCTCTTCATTTCGAGGTAAATCCCACACCAAAAGAACGTCTCTCATTATGAAAACAAATGTAACGTAGTGGACGGCAATGAATCACTCATGACACTGGCCCAGATACAGGCGGTGACAGGTGATGCGCGCGCTCCGGTCAACGACCTGACCTTGGCCTATTTGGAGGGGGTTTGGCGGCCGGAAGTATGACTCATCAGGTATCATTCGATTCGTAACAAAACAAGGAAAGTCCTACAATCATTTTTATGATAACCCATCTTAACATAACTGCCGCAGCGCGCTGCATAAGGGTGGCATCCGTATAATACCAAAGTACCTGTTATTCTTATGGAGAATAATTAACGTGTTATCTCCTTTAATTATGAACATAAATTAATATAACTTGGTATGTGGCTTTACCTAGTTGAGTTATAATGATATTTGTATAAAAGCCCATTTTTAGTGTTCCTTATTTCAGCAAACCTGCATACTCAGCCGCCATGTTATTCTTATGGAGAATAATTAAAATGTCATAAATCGTTTATTTATGAATGTATATTGATGAAACTTGGTATGTGGCTTTATGTGGTATTAAGATAAATTAATATGCATTGGAAATTCGCTGAGTATGCAGGTTTGCTGCTACGGGGGTATTTCTAAATCGCTTCGTTTTCCATCTGTCTGCCTGTGTGTGATTTTTAATCAATGCATCATATCTTAGGAACCTCTTGGGCAATAACTTGCAACTTTTGGCATGTGTATTCTACTTGTTTAGGGCTAATTTGGTACTACTTTTGGTTTTCCACCCTCTCCACCTTTTTTGGGGATTAATCTTTAAAATTTGAGTTTTTGGGCCCAAAAAAGGTCCGAAAAGCTCCAGATGTAAAATTAATGCATATAAAAATATAGGAATTAGTGAGGCGAAAGTTTTAAGCCCTATCTAGCCATTCTAGCATAAATATTTCCCGAGTTATTGAAGAAAATGTGTTTCGACTAATCACAGTACGTTGTTTTATGGGGGTTTTACACTAGAAAAGCCTGTTATTCCTCTGTTACAGTACCTACAACCATTCTTCCGTATATTCAATGATACAATGGATTAGCAACGTACAGTTTGTATAGGACATATATTTAATACATTTTTTTTAATTAGACATGTTTTATCTGTTAATTTCAATGATGTACAATGATCATGATTGTGTTTGCCAGTTTTGTCTAAATATTTTAAAATTTATAATTTGGCTGATTTACTATTAAGCCAAAACTTGCTTACTATTAAGCCCGGCTTCCATTAAACATTGTTGGAGGCCGTTTCCATTTTTCCAACTCGTGCCAACATTTCCCGCGAAAAGCCGTCTCCTCTCCACGCGCTACTTGCATTACTCCACGCTACTCCACGCTGTTCATGCATTACTTCATACGTTTAAGTGTAGACCCACTTGTGTTGCTACACAAGTATGTTAATACAATGCAACGCAAAAACTGTTACAGCGTTTGTTAAACCTGTAAAAAAATGTAAAAAACCTGTTGGTCATGTCAAACCAAACAGAAGTTGTGTAGACCCTAATTTACAAAAAAAATCATCAACATGTGTTAGCTATAGCCAAGTTAAGTATTTATCTGTCTCTATAATAAATCAGTTACATGGAGTTTTCTTTCGAATTTAGTGTGTCAATATGTTTCAAGAAACCAAAATAATATAAGATTTTATTTGCTGGTATAGGCCTACTTATAATTTTTTACACACAAAACTAAGGCAAAATAAAAACGATATTAACAATTAGAGGTCGAAATTTTAAACCAGGTATTTAGTTTACGAATCTGATGGATATGAACTGATAAGGGGTGGCGTGGCGTCGGCTGCTATCGCTCACTACGCATGCGCGAACTCTGCTCACAACAGGGTGTTGGGACACCGTTTCCATTAAGTTTTTAGCTCTCCTCAAAACATATGCTGTCAGCTGCATCGGCTCAAAACACATTTTGTTGGCCAACTAAGTTCAAAACCGTTTGCGAGCGTTTCCATTTTACATTTTACTTGAACTTTGTTTTGAGTTTAGTTCAAAACAATGTTCTGAGCAGAAACTGTTAGAATGGAAATGGGGCTTTAGGAATACTTTGTATATTTCATTTTAAATATTATTCAATGGTTTACTGATCCTAAGACTTTGTTTTAAATTTAATATTTGTGCTTAATTGTTATCAGATATTTTATCCGTGCTACAATCGTATTTTATACTGAATCTCGTTAAAAATCGTCAACATATGAATCAATTATCAATCAATCAATCAGTGTGTAAGATGCCGACGCAACTAAGGCGAATATGAATGAAGATGAATGTAGAATGGGTGAAATGCCTTGTGTAGCCTTGTTACTGACTAAGACAATGATTCTTTAGCCAGGATCATTAATTAGCCCAATTAATTTATGTTACGTTACTCGTGTCTGATATATATATATTTCATAGACTTAATTTAAACAATGCTAACTCTTCGCGACAGCTTCGCTTGTTCACCTCATTTCAGTTTTACTTTAAAATCAGATAACACAGCTGATCAAATCCCAATACAATGGAACTTGGATGGTTCGAATTTCGTATAATTCGAAATCTTCTTTAATTATAATGTTTTGCGTGGTTCGTAGTACTATATAAATAATGTTAGAAAAACATAATTAATTCGAATTTTTAAAAAAGATTCGAGAAGAATTGTATGTCGTAATTCAAATAGAAAATACTCTTTCCAGTTTCTTTAAAGTGATCATATTTTAGCAAAACTTTGGTATGTGACTTCAACTAGTTGTGGCCTATTTAATCTTGGAACAAAAAACAATGGATTTTATTTCCCCCAAAGCAGCAAACCTGCATACTCAGCCCTAGTGTTATTCTTATGAAGAATAGTTAATGTTTGATGTCTCCCTAAGTTATGAACCTAAATTAATAAACCTCGGTATGAAGATTCACCTTATTGAGTTATTTTGATAATTACATAAAAACAAGTTCATTATCTTCCTTTTTCAGCAAAAACCTGCGTTCTCAGCTCTAATGTTATTCTTAAGGAGAGTAAATCAAATGTTATATATAACTTATTTATGGGGAACGTATTATTATGTAACTTGGTAAGTGGCTTTTTGTGGTAGTGAGACAAATATTTACGCATTGTAAATTCGCTGAGTGCGTAGATTTGCTGCAAAGGAGGTATATTAATTAATGTAGAAAAAATTGTTATCATTTTTAGAAAGTACCAAGTTTTAGCGAATTTCCCCTATAGGCAAGAAGCTATTACCGTAGGTGGCATGGTAAGACTTAAGCTCGACACCATGATAACTTTTTGTTTTGAGGTCCCTAGATGCCAAAAACAATATTCGTTCAAATTTATATATATGTATATATATATATATGTGTGTGTGTGTGTGTGTGTGTGTGTGTGTGTGTGTGTGTGTGTGTGTGTCCGTTACCGCGATAACTTTTGAAAGAAGCGCCCGATTTTGATGAAATTTGGCACAAATGTGGAGAGTAACATGACTTTAATTTCGAAAACCAGATTGATCGGTCTATGGGAAGGGGGTTTTATGGGGGTTTAAAATTTTCCAAAAATCAGTTTTTTGATCTTTTTACCCAAAAATTTTAAAAACACTAGATTTTGGTTATAGCCATTTTATAGAGCTTAAAAAACAAACAATTTAGTATTTTGAATCATTAAGCTAGGTTTAGTGGTTGTGGAGAAAAGTAAAAAAATGAGTCCATAAAATTTCCCATGTTAATCTTACGGGAATACGGTTTTTAGATTTTTCTCAGATAATTTCACTAAAAACTCTACATTTCTTTCTACCAATCAGTTTAGCTCTACAAAACAATAATTTTGGTGTTTTAATTGTTGTTTTACGTCCAACCGTTGCAGTGATATTTAAAGTGCTAAACACAGTACATTGTCCAATGTTATCCTTATGGAGAATAAATAAAATGTTATCTATCGATTATTCATGTATGTTTAATAGATGAAACTTGGTATGTGGCTTCATCTAGTTGTGGTATATTGAAAGTTTTTTTTATATTTTTCCTGGTAGCAGGAAACCTGCATACTCGGCCCCCATGTTATTCATATGGAGAAAGAGTTTGCACGCAGCACGCTGACGTGAGGGAAGTGAATTTCCACAGAACAAATTTTAAAACTTAGAATCAGTGTAAAAACAAACATTTATTCAAATTTTTATTGAAATTTGAAAACATTTATTTTTTGGCTGTTCTGATGCTCCTGGTTTTTTTTACCTGCAATGCTGGGAATACAATTTTGCGCATTATAAAGTTAGGACAGGGTCCAGTCAGGCTTGAAAGTAGACGTGAGGTTGCTGGGGATGAGAAAAGTACACCTACAAATGAATATCAGGCTTTTCTAATGTAAAACCTCCATAAGACAACGTACTGTGTTTAGTCGATACACATTTTCTTTAATAACTCTGTAAATATTTATGCTAGAATGACGAGAGAGGGCTTACAACTTTTGCCTCACTAATTTCCATCTTTGTATATGAAAAAAATTTACATCTGGGGCTTTTCTGACCGTTTTTTGGTCCAAAAACTCAAAATTTGAAAGATTAATCCCCAAAAAAGGGGTTTAGAGTTTTCCGATTGTTTTGCCCAACGAACGTGTCCAACTGATTACAGAAAGGAACGTCCCTACCAAATTTGAAGTAAATCGGAAAAAAAATGTGACCGCTAGAGTGCAAACACCTATATATATATATATATATATATATATATATATATATATATATATATATATATATATATATACAACTTTGAACGACCCCCCAAAACGTGTTCAGGGGGTCACGTTATGAACTTTTATCATGGTCCCGGGCTTAAGTTTCACCGTGCGGGTCATGCTAATAGTTCACTTTCCAAAGGAAATTCACTAATAAGTAAAGTTTTATATCTCCCTTAGTTGTGAACCTAAATTAATAAAACTTGGTATGTAGCTTCACCTGGTTGAGTTATATTGATAATTGCAAAAAAAAAACACATTTCTTATCTTCATTGTTACAGCAAACCTGCGTACTCAATTATAATGTTATTCTTATGGATAATAAATAAAATGCTATATATCACTTATTAATTATGTATTTTTATGAAACTTGGTAAGTGGCTCTATAGGTAGTAGTGATACCCATATATACGCATTGGAAATTCGCTGAGTACGCAGGTTTGCTGCGACGGGGGTATTTTAGTATCAAGCAATCTGGATTTAGAGCCGGAATGAATACCGAGAACGCTTTGTTAAATTTTATGACTGATGTATATAAAGGTATAAATGAAAATAAAAGTGTAAGTGGACTTTTCCTTGATATAAAAAAAGTTTTTGACACTGTGGATCATAGTATTTTGTTACAAATAAAGCTGTACAACAATGGTATTAGGGGAACAGCTTATGAATGGTTCAAGAGCTATCTACTAGATAGAAAACAGTGTGTTAGGATTAATTTAGTGTTAAGTGAAATGGGAGTTATTAAAAATGGGTTTCCCCAAGGTTCTGTTTTAGGGGCTATTTTGTTTATTGATGAACGAAGTGAATCACTGTATTGATGAAGAAGTTTCAGTGGCCGTGTGTGGGTGTGTGTGTGTGTGGGTGGGTGTGTTATCGAAATACTAAATAACTGTAAAACATTTCTTAATGAAATTTTGAAGGAGTCATTTGGGATACCAAAGGGATGTTTTAACACAGCATTTGTATTTTATTTTGGATTATTAATAATTATTAAAACTAATTTTAATGTTTGATATTCAGTAGTTGAATTGGTTTTCGTAGTAAGCTATTGACTATGGTTGTCTTTAAAATGTCAGCTGGGATTTATCTGTGTTTCACTTGAGGGATTTTTATCCCCTATATGGGATATTTTGACTGCTTGTGGGATAAAATGGGATTGTGGGATAAAGTGGGATTTTGTTGAAATCGGCATTACGTCTGCTAGTTTACTTACAACTTACGACCAGAGCACCTTAGCAGTAGCACTTCTAGTGGATTTTCTCGCCGTACTGGCAGTTGCGGGGTTTCCCATTTTTTAACCTCGCTGTCCGCACCTATTATGATTTTATAAACGTCACAGAACGAACACTGAATCATGTCAATTTCGCTGGCCGAGCCATGTTGGAATTAACAAGCAAACTATTTGCCATTATTTAGTACCTACTTCGTACTCTTTAGTACACCCATTAAAAATATTAGTACCTCTCACGTAAATAAATTATTTAATTTAGTTAATCCACCGTATCATTTAACCTATGTCGCATAGCTCAAAATCCTTTGAGGTACTAAAATGTAAAATACCTATAGGTAATTAGTAGATCTAAATAAGCTCTATCTAACGGTATAAATATTGTACTAATACATTATTCAATAATCATATAATATTTAACATTAATTGTGTTGCAATGTTTAACAAATCAGTGGGGAAGTGTGGGATATGACGAGGGATACTATAAGGGAGAGTCTGGGATAAAGTGGGATTTTTGTATCAGTGCGTGGCATATTTGTACCGTAGAGTGGAAACACTGCATATTTGTTTAAAAATCACAAAAAATGTAAACACGTTTTCAACTATGAAGTTAGGTTATGTTTTGTTCCATACATTTTGTTATTTTGAAATAATTTAAAATGTGAGTGTTATGTAAATTGATAGTGGTTTGTCGTGTTTAAAACAATACTTAGCCTGTATCTATTTAGATTTATTATTAGTTTATTTTTTACTGGAAAACTTCGATGTAAAAGCTAAGTGTTTGGACTAGTGATGATAAATTAATACAATAGGTTTTGGAATTTTTGATTTTCTCGGACAGTATAACTCTGTAACACGACTGACTGTGATTGATAATCAAGCGTGTTGTAGACCTATAGTAGTTTCTTTACATTGTGAACAAATTACTTGATGGCAGACTTACTAAACGATCATACGTGCAAACTATCTTTATTACATGTAATGTACCAAATAAGCCTCACTGTCACCTAATGACATGGGATTAAAGTTTTGTAATCTATCGGTCAGTAAAATAGTCTGGTTACAGTTTATATTTGTTTGCATTTTCTGTGGTTAATATTGATTTTCATAAAAAATCAAGATGTCCAAAACTCCTTAGTCCCAACCGTCTACATTGTTCAACTAATTACGATGTAGACAGATTGCCCTCCTGAAAAATTGTCATTAATGTAGATGTTGGATTTTGCTCTTAAATATCTCGTGCTGCGATTTCAGTAGCTTGTGTATTTAAATCCAAACTAACATATATTAATGATGTAAACATTTTTAAATTTAAGGTATGAATTTTATAAGATACTGTTATATAAATAAATCATTGAATACATTTGTTTACATTAAATGGGTTTAAAACAAGTATATTTCTGTATGTTTAACCCCCTGATTTTGGAGCTGGAAATTAATAGGTCTAATAATAATTGGCAACTTTTCCCACAGGTTATATATTTAAAACTCGTCGAAAACCATCCGGTGTCAAAAATATATTAGTCATTGGCCAAGTCATAAAAAAGCGTGAACAGGAGCTAGGACCTGTGACCAAATAAACGCAATCAGTTTAATCTAATTTGCTAGGTACACACAGTGGTTTTAAGAAGTTAATTGCTCCACCTCACCCTCCAGGGTTAGATGGAAACGTATTCCGCATATTCTCTATTCATTGTTGCTAGATTAGGAAACCCCTGCATAGCTGCTATAGGCACGTTTTCCACAAGCGGGAATTTTGCGCAGGTTACCAGAAGGTAACCTGCGCAAATAATATAGCAGGAAAGGAAAGGGTGGGATGGGACAGGCAGCCAAATTGGCCTTTCAGAGTACCAACTCCCGTGCCTTGTGACAGCTGTGATCAGGCTCAATGTGGACCCGCTCTGCCCTCCAACTGGCCAACTCAACGGATGGGGTATCCATGTACAACAGCCAGGGACCATATATTCTCAGGTTGGGGACCAACCCCTGAGTTTCCGCCCCGAGCAGCTGCAAGTGGAGGGACCAAAGGTGAAAGGGAAGTTTGTCATAATGGACATCCAAAAAACTTCATATGTAATGACAATTTCATTTGCTGTACCCAATGTCAGCATCCAAACTGGTATAGACCAGTTTTAAGGTTGTCCTAGGACGAATATTCTCTATTGGTCAATGCTAATCCACCAAGTTTTAATAAAATTAATCAGTATACAAGAGATATATGTTTTTTATTTCTTATAAGAATAACATCGGACAATATACTTAGTTTACTGCTGAATGGAAATTGAAATATTCTCCACAACCATTAGCCGAATAGCCTACTAACGAAATACTAATTTAACCGTGTGTGGATTGGAGTACTAATTTTCAATCTTTTAGAGCTTTTTATGGCAATGAGATAAAACTGTTGAAACCTGCTAAAAATATTTAAAGTTTATGGTACTAAGAAAGGTAAAAAAACTGAAGTTTGGGATCTCTTAAGCCCTGCAATTTCTGAACCCAAATTTTTCTAAAAAATCAGGTGGTATATTTTATTAGAAACCTAATATAAACCACCAAATAAAAAATCCAAAGATTTCGAAAGCGGCTCCTCAAAACTGCTCCAGACCTATATACTACGTTGTTGGGTACCAAAATATTATGGATACCTCTTTGTTCTTCCCTCAGGGCTCTGCCTTTACTATCACTCCCAACTTTTAATTTTAACGTATGATTCGTTGGATTTATTTTGTTAAAGCAGCATCTCCTGAAAGATGTCCCACGTTTGATACGCCGCCCTACTCAACCATAGACCTCCACCGCACAGGAACAATTTCTATGTTATTATTTACGCCTTTTTTAGTAATTTTAGAAAATTTTCAATTATACAAAAAATTGTTGTTATTTTCTTTTAACCCCGACCTTAGAGCTCCGCCTCGCTGGCTTTAAAAGTTGCCTTGTTAAATTTATAGAGGAAAGATGATCCTTGGGTAAGCGTTCGGGAGTTCGGGTCAGCGTTCGGTTTGAGTACTACTAGCTGGTCAGACAGACATTATTCTGTCCTAATGTCACTGAATTTGTTTTATGTCAAAAATTCTCGTTCTTTTTCATGATGAGCTCGTTAGCTACGCTCACTTGCCTATGTTTATATAGAGCTTGCTTCGGTATTGAAAATGAGTTGCTATTCAAATAGATTTATTATTTATATAATAAACATATGTTTATATGCTTTTCAAGTATGTTTAGATATCATCCTTATAACAGCTGTTTGATGAAACTAAATAACTAACATACAATCCCGACTTTGTTTTATGTATTTAGATAATGAAAATCACTTAATAATATCTTGCCATGACAACGTTAATATACACTAGGCAGAAATACGGATTTTAGCAATTCAAAATTTAAGTAATTGCACAACGCCATCTGTAGAGCCTGATATAAGCGTAGGTTATATTATATAAATCAAACAGGAAAGTTGGCCGGGCTGGTAAGGGCCCTCACTTGCATTTAGGGTGTAGACCAGAGCCTGTACAGACCTAAATTCAGCCCTGGCCGTCTGTATGCAGAACTTCAAACATGCTAGAATCCAGAATCATTGTCCCTGTCTCGTGTACATTCTATGTGCCTAAGAGTAAAAATATGTTATAGTCAATCAATACAAATGCTGAATTATTTTGACTCAATCCTATCCTACACTATAATATGAGTAAGGTTTGCATGCTCGCTTGCTTGGTTGATTGCTTGCAACTCTGATCTCAAAAACGGCTCCAACGATTTTATTGAAAAATAACTAATGTGTCCTTCCAACTACTTGTGTTGTAAAACCTGATATCTGGGTTAAAAATAAGTTCTAGACATGTCCCATCCCCAAAAAAATCAAATAATGTAAAAAGCCGCTATGGAAAATGGAAAAAATCACATTGGGCTTTTAGAGATTAAAATAAAAGCAAAAGAGTCATAACAGCTGTTCAAAATCTTTCAGCGAACTCTCAAAGTTATACTCATATAGTTTAAGTACTACCTGGGGCTGAGATTTGCTAGGGAAAGGTCATTATTGTTTATGACTTGGAGTTGTTTTTCACTATGTACCCTACTAACGAGCATTTTTGAGGTCACAACAGTTGTTATTATAATGCACCTTTGAGTCATTCTGGATATGACCACTCTACATGTAATCTTCATTCAAAGGATTTATTATCTGGAACCACAAAGGATTTTATGGAACTCATGTTGTTTATGATTATTAACATGTGGTTTACTGAGAGCAGAGATTAAAAGATTTGAGAGAAGATTACATATATATAGAGTAGTAAAATAAATCAAAGGGATATTGAGCTATAAATAACAACTGGAGTGACCTTAAAAATGTAGAAAAGAGGCAAATGAGTTATACAAATCTGATTATCAGTAGGGGAAGTGGTGAAATATGCTCCAAGTCATCTAAACAAACTGACTGGCCTTCCCCCGAGCAAAGTTCGGCCCCCAGGTATCATATACTCTAATATGAGTAAGGTTTGCTTGTATGTTTGCTTGCTTGCGACACTGATCTCAAAAACGGCTCCAACGATTTCCTTCAAATGTTAAAAATAACTAATTTCTGGGATAAAAATAAGTTCTAGACAGGCCTCATTCCCAGGAAATATCAGATAATGTAAAAAAACTAAAATGATAGGTTAAAAAAATTAACATTGGGCTCATGGAGTTTTAAATCAACACAAAAGAATTTTATCAGCTGTTCATAATCAACCAGGGAATTGTCAAAGTAATACTCATGTTTTTTATGATTATTAACATGTGGTTTCCTGAGAACAGAGATTAAAAGATTTGAGTGAAGATTATATATATATAGAGTAGTAAAATAAATGAAAGGGACATTGAGCTATAAATAACAACTGGAGGAACCTTAAAAATGTAGAAAAGAGGCAAATGAGTTATACAAATCTGATTATCAGTAGGGGAAAGTGATGAAATATTACTCCAAGTCATCTAAACTGACTGACTGGCCCTCCCCCGAGCAAAGCTGGGCCCCCCAGGTACTGTCGTGTTAAAACGGATATGAGAAGGGTGTTACCACTCCAGTAGTCAGTAGTATTTTTTATTTACATTAGTCCTAAATTATCTGTTCTTGCCGTTGTGGAGTTAAAACGGATATGGGAATGGTGTTACCATTCCATTAGTAAAATGTTTGGCTTATTAATTATCTTTTATTGCTGTTGTGGAGTTAAAACGGATAACAGAAGAGTGTTACCAATCCAGTACCTGCCTACATATCTTTAAAAATTCAGTCTTCGTTCATCCTCTTACGGGAAGAATGAGCGTACACCTAGTAATATACATAAATGATCTTTGTGAAGCCAATTTTCAAGGAATCTAACCTCATTTGCTGACGACACAGCATTATGCTACTCTGAAAATAATTGGGAAATAGTTCAACAGGCAATGAACAAAGACCTTTGAAGCGCTCTAATGGTGGTTCACTGTGAACCGGCTAATGTCGAGTGCCGAAAAAAACAAAATACATTAATTTCAACCTCAAGAAAAATATAAAATTTAGTGACAGCATTATGTATAAGTGTGCTGATTGCTTAAATAAGCACACAATATGTACATTAAAATGTGCTGTTGTAGATCAAATTGGCGATATAAAATACCTAGGACTGCATGTTGACAGTGAGCTAGGATGGAAAATGTACATAACAAAACTCAAGAATAAGATCAACAATGCAATAAGGTATTTTTACTTTTCAAAGGATCTCAGTAATAGTAAAGTTCTGTGTATCTTATATTTTGCTTTAGTACAAAGTAGAATCGATTACGGCATAGTCTTTTGGGGTAATACCTATGAGTCATATACTAAACCATTATATTTGCAGCAGAAACATATTTTAAGATTGATTTCATACAAAAACAGATATGAACCATCAAAACCTCTTTTCATAAGTCAGAGAATTCTACCGTTTAAATATATTTATGTTTATAAAGTTCTGAAACTTTTCTATAATAAAAGTGGAAATATGCCTCAAAATGAGAATGAGTATAGAAAAAAATTAAGAAAAGCTAACCAGTTTGTTATTCCCAAGCCAACCAATACATTTTTTACAAAAACTTTCAATTTTATAGCTCCAAAACTGTTTAATAAACTTCCTGAAAATGTAAAGATCGCATTTAATATTCAAATTTTTTAAAGTAGATTGAGGAAATGGTTATTCCAACTAGAGGATATTGATTTTTTATTTCAAATTCAGCAATAGTTTTATTTTTGATATTATAGCTAAGTAAATTTATAAGGGCGCACTTTGGAGGACTATGCCACACAGGGACTATGCATTGCATGCAATGAGCTTTGACGGCACCTGGGGAGACCCAACTCCGGAGGCAAGCCTCAGGGAGGGCCATGAGCCGCCTGGTGGCACAAGTGTGGTGCGCGGTTTGAAAGAGTAAACCTTAGAATTTTATAATATATGTATAATTTATATGATAGACTACATGAATCTACAAATACAGTTTTATTTATTTTCTGTAATTTAGTTTTTATGCATTGAGCCCATGCTTAATTTCAGTGTTTATGTGAGAAAATAAGGCACGTAAAATATTTAATTTTGTATTTATTTTTTATTTTTTATACACATAGGTTGTCTGAGACAATTGTGTTTATTATATTTCGATCATTTCTGTTCGCTTACTTTACTTTATGTTATTTTAATTTAAGTGATGGGACCTCATAACAGGCATTGCCTTAAGAGGCCCTATTGTTTTCTCATTATTTTATTTTTATTTTTATGTCAGCCTGACAAGTAAATGGACATTTATTATTTATTTAAGTTACAAACAAGCTGCATAATTTAAAATAAAGTAACAACTATGTATTTTCGATATGTATCATGATAAAATAAAAATATTCTATTCTATTCTATTCTATATATATATATATATATATATATATATATATATATGTATATATATTAGTAGCTTGTTGGATATAGGCTTGAGAGCTAAAACCATACTAAATCTTGTAAGGAAAATTAAATACAACATTTTTATTTTGTAAATTTTTAAAGTTTTCATAACAAATTAAAATTTGTTAATTATTTGTATATTTTGTGTATTTATTACAGACTAGACAATTAAAATTAATAAAGTTATATTACGGAATAGAGAAATAACTTTTGTATGTATATACATACTTATATATACATACTTATATACATACTATACATACTTATGTATGTATGTATGCATGTATGTATACCTACATACATGCTTGTATTTATGTTAACTTGTTAAAAACCGTTATCATATGAACTGTATTAATTCGATATTTGAAAACAAATATTTGATTAAAATTATCTAACGTTTAATTACAAAAAAAAACTCTTTCCAGTTTCTTTGAAGTGATAATATTTTTGTGAAACTTTGGTATGTGACCTGACCAAGTTCTGGTCTATTTATATGCTTTGCATAAAAAACAATTTTTTGTATTTTCCCCGAAGCAGCAAACCTGCATACTCAGCCCTAGTGTTATTCTTATGCAGAATAGTTAATGTTTGATAGGGCCTACCTACCTTAGTTATGAACCAAAATTAAATTAATAAAGGTATAAAGCTTCACCTTCATGAGTTATTTTTATAATTGCGTAAAAAAAGTTTCTTATCTTCCTTGTTTCAGCGAAAACCTGCGTACTCAGCCCTAAAATAAAATGTTATACTGTATGTTTGAAACTCATAATAGCGATGGATTTTAATTTATTATTGATTTATTTAGGCTTTACTTATCGCTTCTAGTGTTTAAACACTATTTTTTCTAGTGTTTAATACACTAGAAGTGATAGGAAAAGTCCAAATAAATCGATAATAAAAATGGTATATATATCACTTAATTATGTATGTATTGTTATGTAACTTTGTAAGTGGCTTTATTTGGTAGCGAGACACATATTTATGCATTGGAAATTCGCTGAACACGCAGGTTTGCTGCGACGGGGTTATCTGTATGTTAGTAGAGCGTTTTCAACTTGTTAAAATACGTTTTATAATTAATTTTATCAGTGATATCTTAGATTTCAGAGACTTAAATAATCCTTAAGACTGAATTCATTAAATATGACATTTTTAAATCCTATCCTATACTCTAATATGAGTAAGGTTTGCTTGCTTGCTTGCTTGCGACACTGATCTCAAAAACGGCTCCAACGATTTCCTTTGAATGTTCGAAATAACTAATTTCTGGGATAAAAATAAGTTCCAGACAGGTCTCATCCCCAAGAAAAATCAAATAATGTAAAAAAACTAAAATGAAAAGTTAAAAAAATTAACATTGGGCTTATGGAGTTTCAAATCAAAACAAAACAATTGTAACAGCTGTTCAAAATCAACCAGGGAACTGTCAAATTAATACCATGTAATCTCATGTTGTGTATGATTATTAACATGTGGTTTCCTGAGAGCAGAGATTAAAAGATTTGAGTGAATATTGCATATATAGAGTATTGAAATAATACCCCCGTAGCAGCAAACCTGCATACTCAGCGAATTTCCAATATATATTAATTTATCTTAATACCACATAAAGCCACGTACCAAGTTTCATCAATATACATTCATAAATAAACGATTTATGACATTGTAATTATTCTCCATAAGAATAACATGGCGGCTGAGTATGCAGGTTTGCTGAAATAAGGAACACTAAAAATGGGCTTTTAAACAAATATCAATATAACTCAACTAGGTTTTAAAGCCACGTACCAAGTTCTATTAATTTATGTTCATAATTAAAGGAGATAACACGTTAATTATTCTCCATAAGAATAACATGGGGCTGAGTATGCATGTTTGCTGCTACGGGAACTATAAGGCAAAAAATGGGTTTTTGTGCAAATATCAAAAGACCACAATGAAATGAAGCAATATACCAAGTTTCGTCAGGATAAGTTGATAAATAAGCGAGATATACAATTTTTATTATCCTCCATAAGAATAACATATTGGACAACGTACTGTGTTAAGAACTTTTAATATCTCAGTAACCAATTGACTTAGAGCAATGATTAAAACATCAAATTGTGCGTCTTTTTAAGCTGATTCAAATGGGAAAAAATTAAATTTTACTTTTAAAAAAATTGTATGTAAAAAACTAAAAAAAAAACATTTTTGGGGTACAAAACCCCCCCAAAATACCCCTTCGGATAGGTCGATCCGTCTGGTTTTCGAACTTAAAGTCATAAATGCTGCTTTACACGTTTTAACAAATTTCATCAAAATCGGACCTTTTTTACGAGAGTTATCGCACCCACGGACACAGATATATATATATATATATATATACAGTTTCGAACGAATGGTGTTTTTGGGGTTTGGGGACCTCAAAACGAAAAGTTATCATGGTCCCGGGCCCAGGTCTTACCATGCCGACTACGGTAATAGCTTCTTCCCTATAGGGGAAATTCGCTAAAAGGGACATTGAGGTATAAATAACAACTGGAGTGACCTTAAAAATGTAGAAAAGAGGCAAATGAGTAATACAAATCTGATAGTCAGTAGGGGGAAGTGTTGAATTATGCTCCAAGTCATCTAAACAAACTAACTGGCCTTCCCCCGAGCAAAGCTCGGCCCCCACGTACTGGTATATTAACCGCTGAAAATTGTATAACAAATAAACACATGCGGAGAGGCTGGTTGAGTCGAGTTGCAGCTGTGCTGCTTGCTAATTGCCATTTCTGAATCTTGGTGCCCGAAAACGGTTCAGGGCAAGCCCAGCTGAGTGAAAGTGGTTTGACCACTTGGGGAAGTTGGGGGTTGGGGGTAGTTGAGGGGAGGGTTCTGCGTGTGTGTGAGTGAGCATCCGGGGCTCTGCATGTGTGTGAGTGAGCAGCGACTGGCCTGACCTCTAGGCGGAATAGTTTGTCATTAGAGGCGACTGCACCACCGTGGACTGCAGGGCCGTGGAGAGCCGTGGCGGGCCTCCCGGCTAGACCTCGACATAGGCCTCACATCTTTAGATCATGAACATGTAATTTAGGCCCCTACATATAATCTTGAATTATGAACATGTTAATTATTTACAACTTTCTTATTTATATCAAATTCAGAAACAATAATACTGATAAATTTGTCACTATTTTTTCCGATCGGGCCCCCCGGATCCAGTAGCGGATCCAGCCAGGGGGCGCGGGGGGCGCGCGCCCCCCCCTTGGACTCAGAAAATGTTTAATTAATGGTTAATACTATTGACTATACACCTGTACTCGACTGAAAACCTTATGGGCCTTATGGACTGAAAACAAAAGAGGCGGGATTCTCCACGTAGTTCTGACAGCACTGGATAGAAATATGTCCACCATCGCAAGCAATGTGAACGTAACTCTACAGGTGTATAGTCAATGGTAATAGTGTGACATTGTCTGTCGCTGTACTAGTTTTTGTTTTCAATATTTGCAAATACATTATTTACACCAACACGTTTTACCTACTGGGCGATCCTCTACAAAATGGAGCCTCCCTTATAACGGGTCATTACGAATAGTTTTGACAGTACAATCATCATGGAATGTGTAGGCCAAGATAGTGAACCCCGTTGGTAGGACGGTAAGGAAGCAAGTCGCCCTATAACGATACGACCTTTAAGTAACTTATGCAGCCAAAAATTTGTAAGATAAACAAATTTAATCGATACATAAAATTAGGGAGTCACTGAGCTCCTTAATGTCCCAAGACTACCTTAAAACTTGTCTATACCAGTTTTGAGGCTGACATTGGGTACAGCAAATGAAGTTGTCACTACATATGATAAGTCTTTTGGCTGAAAATTATGACAAACCTTTTGGTCCCTCCATTTGCAGCGGCTAGAGACAGAATCTCCGGGTTTGGTCCCCCACCTGCCAACCTGAGAATGAAAATAAACCATCCCCCGCGTTGTTGTTTTGGATGTTCAGCTTGTCCCTGGCTGTTGTAGGTGGATACCCTGTCAGCTGAGTTGACCAGTTGGAGGGCAGAATGCAGGTCCCCTGTTTGAGAGCCTCACCCCGTCACAGGGGCACGGGAGTTGGCCCTCTGAAGGGTCGATTTGGCTGCCGTCCAATCCCACCCTTTCCTTTCCTGCTATATCCTTTCCTTCCGGTAACCTGCGCAATATTCCCGCTTGTGCAAGATGTGCCTAGCAGCTATTCTGGGGTTTCCTAATCCGCAACAATGATGATGATGTGCTCCTTAAATCCAACATACACGACTTACTATCTGTAAGGTAAAGGCACCGGCCAGGGCTGAGCATCCCCTAGGGTAACGCACCACAGCACCGGCCTATTGCCTTTGGCCGCTCTAGGAGCACACACCGCAGCACCAACATAGGGGCTTGGGCCGAGCATCCCTAAGGTAACGCACCACAGGACCGGCCTATTGCTTTAGTCCGTCCGTAGGGAATACAGCGCAGCACCAGCCTAGGGACTTGGGCCGATAATCCCTAATGTCACGCACCACAGCACCGGCCTTTTGCTCTTGGCTGCCCTAGGAGCACACACCGCAGCTCCGGCCTACGGGTAGGGACGAGTATCGCCTAGGTAACGCACCACAGCGCCGCATTGCTCTTGCTCTTTTTGTGAAACTTGGTAAGTAGCTCTATGTAGTAGTGAGTCACATATATATGCACACATATATATATATAGAGCATTGCTCTTGGCTGCCCTAGGCGCACACACTGCAGCACCAGCCTAGGGGCTTGGGACGAGCATTCCTGGGGTAATGCACCACAGCATAGACTAACTACAGTACTGTAGTTAGTCTATGACCACAGCACCGGACTATTGCCCTTGGATGTCCTGGTGGCACACACCGCAGCACCGGCCCTGCAGTCTTCCTCAAGCTTCTTCTTTTCTGAAACCTTTGCGTTCTACCTTAGCCATTTTGTGCGCGTTGGTTTAGCCTTTAGTAGTTCGTGTAAGTAAATAAATCGGTATAAAAGTTTGTTTTTCGAGGTAGTAGTTGTATAAAATGTGTATATTTATGTGCATATTGTTAATTTTATCAGTGGAATACATCAATATTACACATTTCATTG
This sequence comes from Allygus modestus, assembly GCA_963675035.1. Lineage (NCBI taxonomy): Eukaryota > Metazoa > Arthropoda > Insecta > Hemiptera > Cicadellidae > Allygus > Allygus modestus. The sequence goes on from OY776114.1 coordinate 86,488,329, forward strand.
CGAAATAAGTGTTACAATGTGGTGTTTTATATTTTAGCATCATGATTGAATTGAATTTAGTGAGTACTTACAACTGCCTCCCGTTGCTGCTGGATGTTATCGTTTAGTGAGAAAAACTCTCAAGTGCGCCTCCCACTCAACAAATTTCTAGATCCGCCCCTGCCCGGATCTATCCTTACCTGCCGTCCCCTCTCTACCTGGCCGGGGTTAATGACAAATGTGAATGCTTTCTCTCTACTGTTAACCATTATCTTGAAGGTGCTTTTCCATTTAAGAAAACTAAAGTACATACAAAAAAGTTCTTCACAAAAATTAAACTTGAAGCCTTTATATATTGAAATTGCGTGAAAGTCTTATTGGTATATATTTTAGCACAACGATCTTCAATTCACACACCCGTTGAGATGATAAGAGTATATTATATTTACCTGAACAATTTGTATAGAAAGGCAGTTAGATCAGCCAAGGCTAACAATAAGGTCCTGTCCCATCTATAAACAACTTTATCAACAAACAGCAGGAAGCTGTTTGAAATACTGTATAATTAATTAAAATATACCAAATTATGCTTTACACGACATTTAAAAAGATTTCAATTGAAAATGATGATGGTAGCCTACTACTGTTGGTAAGCCTAAGGAAGTAGCCGATTCTTTCAATTAATTTTTCAGAGACATTGCAATTCATTTCAGAGACATTGCTATATGTATAAGGAGGAGAAATTAAAAAGTTATTTTTAAGTGATGTCTGTCTGTCTATCTCTCTGGATGTGTACAGAGCTATAGAGCCCTAACCAATGGTCAGATTTTTATGAAATTTGGTATGTAGATACTAATCCACGATATCTCCAGAGGTTTTATTCATTTTTTGTAATTTTTTATTTTAAGGATAAATATCCCCCAAAAACCGCCGAAAAACATGAAAAATCAAGATTTCTCAAAAACGGCTCAAAAGATTTTGATTAAACTTTAGTCGTTTGTAGAACTTTAGTTTTACAACGAAATGAAACCCCCGCATTTCTGTAAAAAATCGGGTTCAGAAATTACAAGACTTAAAATATTAAGAGCTAAAAAATTAAATAATTCACTATTCTGAATTATTATTCTACAATTTCTGGTTGCGGAGAAAATTGAAATTTTCATTTTACGGTAAACGCAGCACATTGTCTAATGTTATTCTTATGGTGAATACAAATATTTTACCATTTCTCTCTTATTTACAGATCAACTTCGTATAAACTTGATAATAAGTTAGCATTGACCAACAGAGGATATTCGAAATATGTTGCAACTTAACCCTGGGGGGGTGACAAGGGGGCATTTCCCCTCTCAAAACCACTGTGTGTAGCAACGGATTTTGTAGTGCCTCCCAAAAAGGAATTTGGGTGGATATTTCTGAAAAAAAAAACTATTTAAAAAAATGTTCTGTACATTTATCTGTACTTTATATTCTATATTTAGTAAATAAAAAGTTATTTATTCATTGAAGTTGTGCTTAAAGGGAGAACGTATGTGTCAGTTTACTGATACCGTTTATTATAAAAGTAGTGATGATCTAGATATTGTGTGGGGAACTATTCCGGCTTTTACCTAAGCATTGATTATGTATACAGAAAAAATGAACTATCGAACTATATCAGATAAGAAATCGTTTAAACTTGATTATTTCAGAATGGCCTCATGGATGTAATGTGAAATATTTATTATAATTACTTTGCTACCCCACTCGGTCAAACTGTTATTATTTATTATGTATGAACACTATTAATCCAATGGTTAATATTCTCATAATTATAACTTATTTTGTGGATTACAGCCCCCAAGATATAATCAATTACAGTATATAGTTTAGATGTTTATTATATCTGTTGGGCTGTGATATAAAAACATGCCTTCCTTTAGAGAATCTTTTATAACCAAACCAAACCTCTAGAATAGACGCCATTTTCAATTCAGTTGGTTGGTAAACTAAATTCATATTTGTGAATTGTTTTATGATTTTGCGGTTTGGTGTAGATTAACTAGTAATGCATTTTTAGCAGTGTATTGTGTTAATTGACGTTTATGGATCCTATTCTGGGCTGGTTTCAGCCAGAACAAGAAGGACCTGCCAAAGATCTCTGGTCCAGAATTTGGGACGCCCATACAGGGCTAGACAATTTAAAAATAGGGAGTGTGAACGAAGTTAATAGAGGTCAGGATTTAATTTCAGTCGATAATGTAGGAACTAATGATAGTGTAGTGAAACGTGCACAGACAAATAATCTTAATAATAATAATTCTGTGTCAATCAACAGGGCCAGTACTTACGCCATGAATAAGAATCATGCTGCCCTGATAGGAGTTCATGGTGGCTGCCCTTGGCGGCCGCCCAACCGTGTGTATGACTCAAGAGGAACTATAGGGTAATTTCCGATGATTTTTGTAGTCTTATTTATTTTTTAACCTGAAACCTAGTTAAACTAAGCTTACATTGTAGATTTAATAAATTGAACTTTTAGCATAGCCTAGCCTGGGCTGTGTGGCTATGTAAGGTAGGCTAGGTTTTTAGTGTGATCAGGTATTTTAGTCCTAGATCTAAGAAATTCAGGGCCAAAAAAACCTACTTAGTTCCCCCTCCTGGGTCGTAGTTCACAAACTGTTTACAGTAATAGCCTAGGCTTAGATTCAATTTGAACCCTAAGCCTCAATTTTAAGTATTATGCTAGGTAGGCTTAGATTATATTAGACCTTGAGGAATTTTGCTCAGGCAGTGGCAGCTTCTGAGTACATAACAGGCAGTTTCTATTGTGGGTATAGGGCCTAGTAATTTTAATAGGTAGCAGATAGGCCTAGTTACAGAACAAAACCATAATTTAAATTTAATATTCCATCTTTATACTGATAAGTTACACAACTTAAAACACCAGAGCTAAGTTTTGTCAAGTGTTTTACTAAACGCTTACATTCTGGGTATGGGTCCGAACATTTAGCTTACAGTAAGTTAGGCCCTAGTCGACACTCAGGGTACTGTATGGGTCCGAACATTTAGCTTACAGTAGGCCCTAGTCAACATCCTGGGGATCGAACCAATGATCACCTAAACCACAGTCCAGGATGCTAACCGTTGGGCTAGCCAGGCGTCTGATTTTAGCAATGTTGCTTTAAGACAAACGGTAGGGAATAGAGGGTACAGTTTAATAAGCAGCCAACGATTAATCGGATGTGATATATCGATCTAAAACAATCTATTTAACGAATCGGAACACTCGATATTTCACATTTTAACAGTATATATAGAAAATTATTCACTTGATATTTGTTTCATAGGAGGCCACCAACTAATTGGTGCGATATATCGATCTTAAACACTCGATATATGGAATCAAAACCCTCTATATTTTGAATCATATTTTAACAGTTAAGCCTAACTTATATCAAAAATTATTCACTCGATATTTATAATTTTGTTATATCTAAAATCAACAATTTTCATGTAGGCTGGTCAATAATAATATGCAATGTCAGTTACAAATATATTTTAATGAAACATAAAACAAATAACAAACAATCAAAAACCAAAATTAAAAAATACAACAACAAATAATAAATAAGTGTATTTAACTAAGGTAAAACTTAGTTATCTTTACCAGGAAAAACTCTACGGTCTGAGTTCATGAATTGAGATTAAACGCACGCCATGAGGACTCAAATGTTTGGGTGTTTGTGTTATATAGGTTAAATTTTGATTTAAAATGCGACTTGATATATCGAATGTTTAAGATCGATATATCGCATACGATTAGTTGGTGGCCTCTTATGAAACTGTAGTAGTAGTTTATATAAAATATCAAATAAAATACAATTTTAGAGGTATCCATTTATTTTTTTACAGTAACTTATTTATTTTGTTCATGAATAAATTCTTTATCAAATAGTAAGGTAAAGTAACTAAGTTTAGGCCTATAATTACAAAATAAATTTGGACTAAAAATATCCTTTAAAATATATTTTTCAACCCAATAGGCAGAAAATGCTGAATAAAAACGTCCGATTTCGATGAAATCTGACTCGTAAGTGTTAAGTGACATTCATGACTCTAAGTTCAAAAACCAGAAAAATTGGACCATGGGAAGGGGGGTTTATGTATGGGGTTTCAACATTTTTCAAAAATCAGTTTTTTATATTTTTCATCCTAAACTTTTTAAAAACACTCAATTTTTGTTTTGACCATCTGATGAAGCTTAAAATACCCCCCGTCGCAGCAAACCTGCGTACTCAGCGAATTTCCAATGCATTGATATGTTTCTCACTAGTACATAAAGCCACTCACCAAGTTTGACAAAAATACATTCATAAATAAGTGATTTATTACATTTTATTTATTCCCCATAAGAATAACATTAGGACTGAGTACGCAGGTTTGCTGCAACGAGGAAGATAAGAAATGAGTTTTTATGCAATTATCAATATAACTGAACCAGGTGAAGCTACTTACCATGTTTTATTAATTTATGTTCATAATTAAGGGAGATATAAAACTTTACTTATTCTCCATAAGAATAACATTAGGGCTGAGTATGCAGGTTAGCTGCTACGGGGACAATCAACAAAACATTTATTTTTTGTGCAATTATCAATATACCAGTACAACATGAAGCCACATACCAAATTTCATCAATATACATTCATAAATAATCAAGATATCAAATTTTATTTATTCTCCATAAGGATAACATTGGACAACGTACTGTGTTTAGCACTTTGAATATCTCTGCAACGGTTTGACGTAGAATCACAATTTAAACACCAAAATGATTGTTTTGTGGAGCTGAAGTGATTGGTAAAAGAAAATGTGAAGTTTAAAGTAAAATTAACTGAGGAAAAGCCAAAAACCTTTTTCCCATAAGATTAACATGGGAGATTTTATGAGCATGTTTTTTGGACTTTTTCCGCAACCACTTAACCTAGGTTAATAATTCAAAATACCATATTATTTGTTTTTTTAAGCTCTATAACATGGTCTAAACCTAAATTAAGTGTTTTAAAAATTTTAGGGTAAAAAAAGCAAAAAACTGATTTTTGGAAAATTTAAAACCCCCATAAACCCCCCTTCCCATAGTCCGATTTTTCTGGTTTTCGAACTTAACCCTTTTAGTGCCGCTGAAGCCCGTAGCGGGCTTCGCTAGTTCAATACCTTGAGTACCGAAAGGCCCGTAGCGGGCCTGCCTGTAAAGATGCGAAAATTGCCAGAAGCCCGTAGCGGGCTTCTTCATATTTCTTTTTATACATATTTATTTCTCTGTGTAACTGGCTGATATTATATCCAAACGCTTTTTGAATAGCCAAAGGCTTAAATAAAAGCATTTTCACCTGTACAACTTAGCAGACAACTTACAGTTATTAGTGTTTGTTTTGGGTGATCATATGGGTGCTTCCAGTTTTATGAAGTGTTGTTTACAAGTTTTATGAAGTGTTGTTGTTGCTAAAAGTACTTTTTTACACCATGAATATATTGTTTGAATTATAAATATAGTGATTTAGTGTCTAAAAATGGATGACAGTGACATTAGGAACACTACACTACAGATGTTTCCTCTGTTGACGTTTCGTATAATCAACTTCTGGACGATAACACACCTGTTATTATTGTTTTTGATAGTAATACTGCAAATCCTGACAGTAGTTTGAAAAATGCAAACGATTTGTTATAAAATAGTAACAATGTGCAAATTGAAACGCCAATAGATTATGACAATCCTGTGCCTGGCCCTAGTGGTGATTTTGTAAGTAGGGTTAGGCCTAAGCCTGTAGATGAAACTCCAGAAGGTAGGTCTGTACCTCCTCGAAAAAAGTATTACATTTTAATTTTTTGTTGAAAAAAAAATGGTTCATTAGTATGTTTTATATATGATTTCTGATTGATTTTTAATGCTTTTTAATAAGAAACAATTTTTATGATATTAGGAATAAATTTGGTATTGTGTTTTTTAGCTCAAACATAAAAAATAAAATTTTAATTATTTTTTAATAAATTTTATGTTTTTACAGTGTCTTAATCTGATTTTTTTTCTGTTTCTTTCATATGATTCTTATAGTAAATATATTTGCCTGCAACATGGTGAAAAAATTACCTTAAAATATTGAAAAATAAATAATTTATGAATTTTCTTCTGGAGTCTTACATTTTTGGCCAAATCGCTCTGGCAATTTTCGCATGTACATGATTATTTTTGCTTGGCAATTTTGGACACGAAAAAAATTTTTGATCTGCGGCACTAAAAGGGTTAAAGTCATAAATGTCAGTTTACACATTTGAGCCAAATTTCATCGAAATCGGAAGTTTTTTACTCAAGTTATCGCATTCACGGACACATATATAGATATATATATATATAGATATATATATATATATATATATATATATATATATATATATATATAGATAGATAGATATATATATACATATATATAAATTTGAACGAATAGTGTTTTGGACATCTGGGGACCTCAAAACAAAAAGTTATCATGGTCTCGGGCTTAAGTCTTACCATGAGACCTACGGTAATAGCTTCTTCCCTATAGGGGAAATTCGCTAAAAAACTAATAATATGGTGTTTTGAATCATTAATCTAGGTTAATTGGTTTTTGGAGAAAATCCAAAAAACTTTTTCATAAAAACTCCTATGTTAATCTTATGGGAACAAGTTTTTTAGCTTTTACTCAGTTAATTTTACATTGAACTTTAATTTGTTTTTACCAATCAATTCAGCTCTATAAAACAATCATTTTGGTGTTTAAATAGTGATTCTGCGTTCAACCGTTGCAGAGATATCCAAAGTGCTAAACAAAACACAGTATATTGTCCAATATTATCCTTGTTGAGAATAAATAAAATATGATATCTCAATTATTTATGAATGTATATTGATGAAACTTGGCATGTTTCTTCACCTTGTAATGGTATATTGATATTTGCACAAAAAATGATTTTTTGTTGATTAACTTATCCCCGTAGCAGCAAATCTGCAGACTAGCCATAATGTTGGAGAATAAGTAAAATATTGCATCTCCCTTAATTATGAACATGTATTATTAAAACTTGGTATGTTGCTTCACCTGGTTGAGTTATATTGAATATATTAAAAACAAAATGATTTTTCATTCACTGTCCCCGTAACTACGAACCTGCATACTCAGCCCTAATGTTATTCTTATGGACAACAAGTACAGTTTTAAATCTCCCTTAATTATCCCTTAAAAATCTCCTTTAAATATCCCTTAAAAAATTCATAAACAGAATAACACTGCGTATTTCATATTTGGCGGGATTTTCGTTTACCGCCGCTATTTTAAATCGCTGTAGAAATAAAACGTGTGACCGCACAGCAACGAGACTCGGCTCATACTTTGGTGGGGAGGTGAGTGGACTGCCACACTCGCAATCGTGGTGATGAGAGAGCTGCGCTAGGTGCAGTAAGAAAACGTTCTTTACTTTTTGGATGGCCCTCGTATTTTTTTTGGGGTTCACGTCCCTCATGTGTCACATGGACAAGCTGCTTGTGGCTACAGGTCTAAGCCTAGGCTAAAATTTTATTTTAAAGTCTCTTAACTTAGCTGGTTAGCGTCGTTCTAGGAACTCTTAAAATTAGGACACTCTGCATGTCTTCAAACATGCCGAACAGATAAATAGCATGTTAGTACCCTAGTTTATACAAATTTAGGGTTACTTTTAAATTCGGTTTAAAGTAGGCCTATCTTATTTATATTGGAACATAAGAGTGTAAATTAATAATGTCAAAAGTTTTGGTTTACAATGATACACATGAAAATAATCTTAATTTTTGAAAGATTCAAACATTTATAGACTAAAAGAAATATTGTTAAGGGATTAGGCTTAACAAAATTGTTTATACCTATATCATCGAGGTACTGATGTTAGGCTCCCCTATAAAATGGTTTTTAACATTCTAAACATGCAATTATTTAGGAAGCGCTAAAACTCAACAATAAATTAGGCCTATATAAATTGGCTTTGTTGATGAGAAAATTCTTTAGTTTCTTTTTCTTCAATTTAACAAAATTAAGTTATGTTCGGCTTTAATTGTCTGCCAAATTTACTGTACAATGTTGATACAGCATATTTAGTTTAGTTCCTTAATAATTGTAAACTGTGTAGGCTCATTGCTAATCCTTCTCGACTTCTATTGTTGCAATTATGACCATCTCCAGATATCTTAAGTTGATATTTTTGTAATGGACAACTTTTTTTTAAAATGTAAGAACATAGCATAAACCAGGGTTTAAGCTGCGGTCGCATTTGTCGCAAAATGCGACATGCAACACGAAAATGCGAAAATATTTGGGCAGGCTGTCGCTTTTTTGCTACAAAGTATTATAAATGTTTTAATTTTATTGCAGAAAATCTGGTTTCAACAATACAAATTGTATTAAAAGTCCGTGATCACGATCCACAACCAAAATTATTAGAAGAGTAGTTGGGATGTTGTAGAGGCTTAACGTTGCGTTTGTTGCACTACATCATTTTACCGATCGCCTCTGAGCGAGTGGTATAGGAGACGAGCCTACATTACGTAAGCAGTTGCTGTCGATTTCAACTGCGTACCGTGTAAACGGAACGGGCGAGTTACTGAAATGACAGTTGTAGTGACAGTAGCTAACCCCCTAGCAAACGTCATGTGCTCTGCGCAGTGACTCGGTTTGGTGCGCACTCTGTAGTAGCCGAGTCTAGCCAAGCGAATCGGCGAATGCGAGAATGTCGAGGGGTAGTTCGCCACCGAAGAGATGACTGCGCTCGCCTCGCAAACGCACCATTTCTTGTCGGTTTTTGTGACCGAGTCAAAGGAGACGGGCGGCAGGTCCTCCATACTTAGTGCCGCTCGCGGTCTTGACTCGCTGCAGAATGTGGAAGGTTACACGAGCAGGAGTCGCTCAAAATCGCAACGATCGGGCGAAAGTGTAGAGGTACCCTAGCGAAAACAACTCGAAATCGGTAATGCGCAAATGTGATTGCGATATGCCTTGAGGTTATGTTTCAGAGTGTGTAATGTTTGGGGTGAGTGAGTTTTAGTTGTTCTGGTGCCATATTAGGCCTATTAGAATGTTTAGTATATTTCCATTACAGACTTTAATGGTTAAAATGGATAAGTTACCAAGAAAGTAAACTCTGCTGAATTATATATTACGGTATTTAAATGTTAAACCTTAAAAACAAATACAAGCAAAAAACAACTTAAGACCAAAAAATAGTATAATGACACGCGAGTAAAAATGCGAAAAGGAAAATATTTTTGCTACAAGTCTGTAAGAGCTTGTAGCATTTTTGCTCAAAGAATTTTTTTTCTAGCTGAATGTCTGGCATAAACTATTAAGTATAATCATTGACTATACACATGTACTAGACTGAAAACCTTATGGGCCCTTCTGATAACAAAAGATTCGGGATTCTCCTCGTAGTTCTGACAGCACTGGATAGAAATCGCTACCATCGCACGCAATGGCGGGCGTAACTATGACTCATGCAGCTTGGCGCGCTCAGCTCGACCGTGACGGGTTTTTAAAATCTCATTTTGCTAATAAAATAACTGTCTCGCTTTCCTCGCAACTCGGAAGTTTTAATATACGATTTAACAAAGGCTGCAAGGCTGTAATAACGAAGGTTGTGTGAAATCAAAATAATATTGTAAATAACTGTTAAAAACTTGTGATAAAACTGGTGTCGAGGTTCACCAGCATACTCTGTCTGTTCGTCTGCCTATGTGATTCCAAGTAGTTCACGTAATGTCTTCTAGGAGGAAGCCCCTGTTGCCGACCGCACTCAATAGATTGTGCTGTTTCTTGGTTAACCAAATTTATCATTGAATTTACCGTCTAGAATAGGTATAGTCAATGGTATAATATTTAGCGACTTCACAGAAGTGTTAATTAGAAATGCTGTTTAATACTCATTAATTTTGATGGGGAACTGTAAATGGACTATGCAATAGTCTTGACCTTGAAAGGTATTTAAACAACAGCTGAAAATATACACTTTACTACTAAAAGACAATGTAACTGACCTACATTTATGATAAAAAACAAACATTAAACAACTCAAATATGATTGGATACACTAGAATCAACTTGACTTTATCCAGAAAACATCATTTGCAGAGCCCTAAAATAACTTAGGAGGGCCTAACAGCCTCTCAAGAATAATGTGAAAATGTTTACATTAGCTACTTTACCATAATGCAGTGATTGCCGAAACTAAACCCTCTTTTTCCATACACTTTAATGTCTACTATTTGTTACTGTATATGGTTTTGTTTCGGCGGGAAACTTTGTTAGCTTTCGCCTATATTCACTGTTTGTCTAATGCTAAAGATCCGAAATGAAAGTAAAATATTGCGACGCAAGCTGCTGAAGTTATAAAGTAGTAAAAAAATACTTGATTTCCCAATAGAAGTTTTAATAAATCAAAAATGTAAAAAGTATATAGTTTTACATTTTATTTTTTATCCTTTTAGCGAATTTCCCCTATAGGGAAGAAGCTATTACCCTACTCGGCATGGTAAGACCTAGGCCTGGGACCACCATAACTTTTTGTTTTGAGGTCACCAGACTCCAAAAACACCATTAGTTTGAAACTGTATATATATATATATATGTATGTGTGTGTGTGTGTCCGTGAGCACGATAACTCTCGTAAAAATTATCCGATTTTGATGAAATTGAGGATAAACGTGTAAAGCAAGTTCGAAAACCCGCCAGATCGCTCCATCCGAAGGGGTATTTTGGGGGGGGGGTTTGTACCCCAAAAATGTTTTTTTTATTTTTAACATATAGTTTTAGATAAAGTCAAATTTTAGTTTTTACTATTGGATTCAGCTTAAAAAAACACACAATTTGGTATTTTGATCATTCCTCTACGTCAATTGGTTACCGAGATATTGAAAGTGCTAAACACAGTAAGTTGTCTAATGTTATTCTTATGGAGGAAAAGACAAATTTTATATCTCGCTTATTTATGAACGTATACTGACGAAACTTGGTATACGGCTTCATCTCATTGTGGTCTATTGATATTTGCTAAAAAAAAAATTTTTGCCAAAGGCTCCCGTAACAGCAAACCTGCGTACTCAGCCCCCATGTTATTCTTAAATGGAGAATAATTAAATGCAATATCTCCTTTAATTATTAATATAAATGAATAAAAACTGGTATATGACTTCACCTAGTTGAGTTATATTGATATTAGCATAAAAACCCATTTTTTGTGTTCCTTGTTACAGCAAACCTGCGTACTCCACCCCAATATTATTATTATGGAGACTAATTAAAATTGTATATTATTTGTGAATATATATTTATGAAACTTGGTAAGTGGCTTTATGTAGTATTAAGACATTTAACTTATATCTCCATTGGAAATTCGCTGAGTATGCAGGTTTGCTGCGACGGGAGTATTTGTATTTAAGGTAGTTTTTGTGTGATTTACAATTTAAGTATACCGTGGAAAAAACCCAAAAAATCACATACCTAACCTACCTACTAGGTTTATTTACCAACCTTTAATTATTCTTTAACAACCAGTTTAGGTTAGCAATACCAAAATTATTTGATTCTATAATTATTTTGATGTGTTAAAAATTAATTAAAAAACATTTTTTAATACTTAATTTATAAAATGTCTCCTCGAGAGTCACCATATGCAACTCTTATAGACCTACATGTATTATATGTATTTTTATACATGTAAAATTTCCTCTTTTTCGTATAGCTTAGTACCATATGAAAACCATAGCTTCTAGCAATAAATACAGATCTTATAAGAAGAACACAAGTTACTTAAAATTGTCAGCCAACATCGCAGGTCAAAAAGTGTAGTTGCGCATGAGAACTACGGTAGACAGTGCTAGTGGCCCGTTTCACCGAGAGTATGAGGGCGAGAGAGAGAGAGACCCAAATCGAGGGTGTTAGTCCTCTCTCTCACACTCATAAGGCGGTAACACAGGGTTCAAGCTGCGGTCGCATTTGTCGCAAAACGCGACATGCACCATGAAAATGCAACAATATTTGGGCAGGCTGTCGCTTTTTTGCTACAAAGAAAAGTATAAGACATTTTTAAATTTTATTGCAGAAAATCTGGTTTTAACAATAAAAATTGCATTAAAAGTCCGCGATCACGATCCATAACCAAAAAGATTAGAAGAGTAGGTGGGATGTTGTAAATGCTTAACGTTGCGTTAGTTGCACTACGGGTCATTCCATGTCATATCAACACACCTATTCAACTTGACCCTTTCAGATTTTGATGAAATTTGGCACTGAGGTAAAATTGATGTAGATCAAGGAAAATGTAAAGTTTAAATTTTTTATGTCAACCCGTTTTTGAGTTATGGCCATTTAAAGTTTACAAAAATAGCCCAATATCGCTCAGCGGGCGTTTACTAGAATTGTAATTTTTCTTCTCGTAATTGAGCTATAGACTTGGGAGTCATGTTATTTTCTTCTATTTTTAATGGCCTTTAATTTGATATGCAACAAGTAGGGGGTCTTGAGGAAAAATACTTTAATTTGATATGCAACATGTAGGGGGTCTTGAGGAAAAATATTTTTCCAAAATTTATATCAAAATTTTGAACTTGAATTCCAAAAAAGTCACATAATAAAAAAATTTCAAAAAATGCCCATAAGTGGTTTATTATAAGACTATGCAGTATGCAAAGTTTCAAAATGGGATGGATATGGGTTCTTAGTTAAAATCAATACAAACTAACATGGAATTTGAGAAATTTCTGCATTTAAATGAATTTGAAATAAAAAAAATCAACAATTACTTTTATTTTAATCTAACACCCTAATGCAACATTATTGAGATAAAATTAGAATTTTAAGTGATAATTAAACAAATCAAATTATGTAACAAATTACTTGCTGTGACAGGTATAGTTTATTTTAGTTGATCTTCGCTTGTTAGTGCAGTGTGTGATATGTCCTGACTTGCTTCACATCATCAACCTCTGCAGTGAATCAGCTCAGTCTGACTGTGGCAGCAGTGTTGTGTGGATGTTTAAAGTAGTGATCTCTGTTTTATTTGTAATATTTTTTGGATTTTTAAAATTTAAACAAGTTTCTTTTTAAGTACAAAATACCAGTTTACAAGTGAACTAATTTAGTGGAGTGATTATGTGAGAAAAAAATCAGTTTTGAATTACAGATTTTCAACTGGTCTTTTTCCTGTAAAGGAATATTTATATTTTAGTTACTAAGTTAAATATCTATTGTAATCTTAACTATTTGTAAATTTGATCTGTGAAAATGCCTAACAATTTTAATTAAAATGGAACAAGGCAGTAAATTTTCAGTTTCAGCATGTTTCAACCCCTTAAATAAAAATAATCACTATGTGAGGGAAAAGAACAAGCTGAGAAATGTTACAAGTTGGATTGTTGATTTGTTCCCTGAACTAGCAGAAAATTCTAAAATATGTGATAGTTGTAGGAAACAAATAACAGCACAAAGAGAAACTCCTACAACCTCGGCCCAAGAGCAGGAGGCGGTCTGCCCAGACAATGAGGATCCTAGTTTTTCTGTTAATAAGTTGCAAGTGATTGAGACACTCAATACTTCCCTCAGTGATTAGGTGAGTCCTCAATTAACAAGAGAAAAATAAGTTCAAAAAAATATGCAAAGAAAAAAGTTCAAAAGATAGAATCTACACTTAAGAAACATCTTTTTGAAACAACAGGCGACTCTTCTGATAGCACCAATGAAAATGAAAACCTAGACGATTCAGTTATTCAAAATCTAAAAGTTAACTTCAATAATTCAAAAGGCAGGGGGAAAAAATAATGATATTGACTTGCCTACCCGAATCTTGGGGAATAAGAAAAATCATGCGCGAGTTTAATGCTCCTAATTACATGGCTCGTCAGGCGAAGAAAATCCTTAAAGAAAAAGGCATTTTAGAGTGCCCCAATCCCAAACCAGGCAAAAGTCTTGCAAAAGAAGTGGTAGACACAGTAATTTCATTTTATAAAAATGACGAGGTCAGTAGAGCAATGCCAGGCATCAAAGACTGTGTCACTATTACCGAACTACGGCCAAAGTATTGCATTCTAGCAGGTTCTAAAGGAACACACTCAGTATGTGTATGCACAACACATCAAAACGTTAAACTCATGATTGAAAACTCATAACTAGGAGTTACTGATGGTCAACTTAAAACCTACAAACATTGTTTGCCAAAAATGCTTTGCAACCCACCATCAGTAGATTGCAACATGGGGGATTGTCCACAGTGTCCAGGGGAGTGTGAAATTAGAAATATCTTGGAAAAAGCATTTGAGGAAAATCTTGTTGACAAAATTACTTATCGTCAGTGGATCTCAGTTGACCGTTGCAATTTAGAGACCATAGAAAAACCTTCATCTGAGTTTATTGATCTCCTCTGTGAAAAATTACAAGTGCTGGTCCAACACGACTTCATAGCAAAACAACAGATATCGTTTCTGAATCAAATAAAAGAAAAATTAAGAGTCCGAATTTGTAGTAACCTTAGATTTTTCAGAAAACTATAGTATGGTAGTGCAAGATGAAGCCCAAAGCTACCACTGGGCTAGCGGACATGCAACAGTCCATCCTTTTGTTATTTACTATAAGAAAAACGCTAAGGTGGCTCACACAAATTTTGTTGTCATATCAGACTGTCTTGAACACAACACAGTTGCTGTCTACACATTTCAAAAGAAACTGATTGAATTTTTAACTACCAAATTCAAAACTGTGCCCAAAAAGTTGTATTATTTTTCAGATGGGTGTGCCGCCCAGTATAAAAATAAATACCCCCATAGCAGCAAACCTGCATACTCAGAGAATTTCCAATGCATATTAACTTATCTTAATACCACATAAAGCAACATACCAAGTTTCATCAATATACATTCATAAATAAACGATTTATGACATTTTAATTATTCTCCATAAGAATAACATGGCGGCTGAGTATGCAGGTTTGCTGAAATAAAGAACACTAAAAATGGGCTTTTATACAAATATTAATATATCTCAACTAGGTAAAGCCACATACCAAGTTCTATTAATTTATGTTCATAATTAAAGGAGATAACACGTTAATTATTGTCCATAAGAATAACATGGGGCTGAGTATGCAGGTTTGCTGCTACGGGAACTATTGGCCAAAAAATGGGTTTTTGTGCAAATGAAATGAAGCAATATACCAAGTTTCGTCAGGATAAGTTGAAAATAAGCGAGATATAAAATTTTTCTTATCCTCCATAAGAATAACATTGGACAACGTACTGTGTTTAGCACTTTCAATATCTCAGTAACCAAATGACGTAGAGCAATGATTAAAACATACAATTTTGCGTCTTTTTAAGCTGATTCCAATGGGGGGAAATAAAATTTTACTTTTTCAAAAATTGTATGTAAAAACTCAAAAAACCCATTTTTGGGGTACAAAACCCTCCCAAAATACCCCTTCGGATCGGTCGATCTGTCTGGTTTTCGAACTTTAAGTCATAAATGCCGCTTTACACGTTTGTACCAAATTTCATCAGTCGGACCTTTTTTACAAGAGTTATCGCACCCACGGACACACATATATAATATATATATATATATATATATATATATATACAGTTTCGAACGAATGGTGTTTTTGGGGTCTGGGGACCTCAAAACAAAAAGTTATCATCGTCCCGGGCCTAGGTGTTACCATGCCGACTACGGTAATAACTTCTTCCCTATAGGGGAAATTCGCTAAAAGAACTTTTACAATCTTTGCCACCACCATGAGGACTTCAATATTGCAGCTGAGTGGCACTTCTTTGCCACTACCCACGGCAAAGGACTTTGCGATGATTTAGGTGGGACTGTGAAACGCTTGGCTGCTAAAACAAGTTTGCAGCGTCCTTACGAAGCTCAAATTCTTTCTGCTGTCCAACTTTATGAGTGGGCTCAAGAGAATATTTCTGGAATACATTTTACCTATACCTCACAAGAGGACCATATCCTATCAGAAATATTTTTAACAGAACGTTTTAAACAGGCTATAACTATTAAAGGCACTCAGAAATGTCATGCATTCATTCCTGAGAGTATATCAAAACTGACAGTAAAATACTTTTCAGAAGCAAGTACATCTTTTAAAGTAGTTGTATCACGATCTGCAGACAAACTTGCGCTAGTAGACTGTACTGGTTATATGACAGTTGCTTATGACGACAGATGGTGGCTAGCATATGTATTGGACAGAAATGAAGACCTAGTTAAAGTAACTTTTCTTCACCCCTCTGGTCCATTACCATAATTTTGCTTTCCAAGAAAACCAGATGTTCTGTGGGTTTCTGTAACAGACCTACTCTGTCTTGTGTGTCCAGTTACTCAAACAGGAAGAAGCTATGTTTTATCAGAAAATGACAGTCTAGCAAGTAATGAGGCACTATTTAAAAGTTTTCAGTGAGCTTTGCTAACTTACAGTGTAACATTTAGGTAATGGAAGTGTTTATATAAAATTTGTATTCCATTACAGTAAGTGACAATCATGAAATATTTTGTAACTCTTAAACCAGTCCATGTAATTGTACTGCAAATCAATCTTTACAACTCAATATTCCTGAAGGTGAGAATATCTCTTACATATTTTGTCAATATGTTTGTTTAAACATACTTTTTCTGGGATTTTATATATTTTATGAATAACAAGAGTAAATGTTAACACAACCACAGCCAAATAGAAATATTTTAAAGTAAGAACCCATTACCATCCCATTTTGAAACTTTGCACACTGCTTAGTCTCATAATAAACCATTTATAGGAATTTTTTAATTATGTGACTTTTTTGGAATTCAAGTTTAAAATTTTTGTATAAATTTTGGAAAAATATTTTCTCTAAAGACATCCTTCATGTTGCATATCAAATGAAAAGCCATTAAAAATAGAAGAAAATAACACGACTCCCAAGTCTATAGCTCAATTAGGAGAAAAGCAATTACAATTCTAGTAAATGCCCGCCGAGCGATATTGGGCTATTTCTAGAAACTTTAAATGGCCATAACTCAAAAACGGGTTGACATAATAAATTTAAACTTTACATTTTTCTTGATCTAGATAAATTTTACCTCAGTGTAAAATTTCATCAAAATCTGAGACGGTCAAGTAAGATTTTGTATTTAAGTGTGTTGATTTGATACGGAATGACCCCTACATCACTGTACCGATCACCTCTGAGCGAGTGGTAGAGGAGACGAGCCAACATTACGTAAACAGTAGCTGTCGATTTCAACTGCGTACCGTGTAAACGGAACGGGCGAGTTATTGAAATGACATTTGTAGTGACAGTAGCTAACCCCCTAGCAGACGTCATGCGCTCCGCTGTGATTCGGTTTGGCGCACACTCTGTAGTAGCTGAGTCTAGCCGAGCGAATCGGCGAATGCGAGAATGTCAAGTGCTAGTTCGCCACCGAAGGGATGACTGCACTCGCCTCGCAATCGCACCGACTCTTGTCGGTTTTTGTGACCCGAGTCAAAGGAGACGAGCGGCAGGTCCTCCATACTTAGTGCTGCTCGCGGCCTCGACTCGCTGCAGAATTTGGACGGTTACTCGAGCACGAGTCGCTCGAAATCTCAACGATCGGGCGAAAGTGTAGAGGTACCCTAGCGAAAACAGACAACTCGAAATCGGTAATGCGCAAATGCGATCACAATATGCTTTGAGGTTATGTTTCAGAGTTTGTAATATTTGGGGTGAGTGAGTTTTAGTTGTTCTGGTGCCCTATTAGGCCTATTCTATTAGAATGTTTAGTATATTTCCATTAAGACTTTAATGGTTAATACCCCCGTCGCAGCAAACCTGCGTACTCAGCGAATTTCCAATGCATAATATATGTCTTAATACCACATAAAGCCGCATACCAAGTTTCATAAAAATATATTCACATATCAGCGATTTTAATTATTCTCCATAAGAAAAACATTGGTAATGAGTACGTAGGTTTGCTGAAACAAGGAACACAAACAATTAGTTTTTATGCAAATATAAATAGAATTTAATTAGGAGAAGCCACATACCAAGTTCCATCAATATTCAATCATAAATAAGCGCTTTATAACATTCTAGTTATTCTCTATAAGAATAACATGGAGTTGAGAAAGCG
Organism: Allygus modestus; assembly: GCA_963675035.1. NCBI lineage: Eukaryota > Metazoa > Arthropoda > Insecta > Hemiptera > Cicadellidae > Allygus > Allygus modestus. Next base: position 86,506,493 of record OY776114.1, read on the forward strand.
GGTTTGCTGCAACGAGGAACAAAAAAAAGGGTTTTTATATAATTATCAATATAACTCAACCAAGTGAAGCTACATACCAAGTTTTATTAATTTATGTTCGTTAAGGGAGTCATTACATTTTACTTATTCTCCATAAGAATAACATGGGGGCTGAGTACGTAGGTTTGCTGCCACGGGAATAATCAACGAAAAATCAATTTTTTGTACAAATATCTATATACCAGTACTACGTGAAGCCACATACCAAATTTCATCAACATACTAAATAATCGAGATATCAAATTTTATTTATCCTCCATAAGGATAATATTGGACAACGTACTGTGATTAGCACTTTGAATATCTCTGCAACGGTTGGACGTAGAATCACAATTTAAACACCAAAATGATTGATTTGTAGAGCTAAACTGATTGGTATAAGCAAATGTGAAGTTTATAGTAAAATTAATTGGGGAAAAGCTAAAACCCATTTTCCCATAAGATTAACATGGGAGATTTTATGAACACGTTTTTTGGATTTTCTTCGCAACCATATAACCTAGCTTAATGATTCAAAATGCCATATTATTTGTTTTTGTAAGCTCTATAACATGGTCAAAACCAAAATTAAGTTTTTTTAAAAATGTTTGTGTGAAAAATGCAAAAAACTGATTTTTGGAAAATTTAAAACCCCCCTTCCCATGGTCCGATTTTTCTGGTTTTCGAACTTAAAGTCATGAATGTCATTTGCACGTTTGAGCCAAATTTCATCAAAATCGGACGTTTTTTACTCAAGTTATCGTGTTAACGGACACATATATATATATATATATATATATATATACATATATATAAATTTGAACGAATAGTGTTTTTGGCATCTGGGGACCTCAAAAGAAAAAGTTATCATGGTCTCGGGCTTAAGTCTTACCATGAGACCTACGGTAATAGCTTCTTCCCTATAGGGGAAATTCGCTAAAATGGATAAGTTACCAAGAAAAGTAGACTCTGCTGAATTATATATTACGGTATTGAAATGTTAAACCTTAAAAACAAATACAAGCAAAAAACAACTTAAAACCAAAAAATGACACGCCATAAAAATGTGGAAAGGAAAATATTTTTGCTACAAGTCTCTAAGAGCTTGTAGCATTTTTGCTCAAAGATTTTTTTTCCCAGTTGAATCCCTGCGGTAACATCATTACAATTAGCGCTGCCTAGTGTCCATAAGCAGAACTGCAGGTTTTGACCTGGGAATTTTTTAGCTGACTAACTTATTTCTCATAAGCTGTGTTCTTTTTATAGGATTTTTATTCATTGGTTCTGGGCTTTATATAGGAAATTTAGGAAATATGGTTGGAAAAAATATGGAATTTCACATTGAAAATTTGTAAACATTTAGCATGCATTTATTTCATATTCTATGAAGTATTCTTTATAGTTCTTACCAATGAGTCCAGCTCTTGTCTGGAGTAAAAAAGTGAAAGAGGATATTTGTTTAAAAAAACCACTGACAACAATATTCTCTAGCAAGCATATGATTGAAAATAGGCTATGATTGATATGAAAAGTTGTATTTTAAAATACGGTAACATATTTACTTATTTTCTTCTTGTGTTTTTATTAATGATTTAAATTATGTGATCTTGAAAACCCCTTGAATTAAAAATATAAGGTGTTCAGGAAAACTCTTTAGTGTTTAAACTCCTTAGAGTTTTCTGTATGAAAAATGGTGTGACATAAATTGCAGATGATTTCATCAATTACAGTCTGTGGTAATAGTCCAGTGCAATTAGCTCAAAAATGGCCAAAGTAGGGAATTTAAAACAAAAGTTGAAACTAGTTGGAAATCATTTATTAAGGTCTCCTGAACCCACGGAAGAAAGTCCCAGAAAATCCCTTGGGGACTTTTCTGCCATTTTGAAAAATAAGTCGGCCATGTTGGATTTGTGCAAGGGTTTATGGATATGGGTATTACTAGTAAACTAATTGACTTAAAAACCTCCCGTTTGCATAAAAATGTCTTGTAAAAACCAGGCTAGATATTACATAAAAAGTTATGTATTAATTATTTTTTATATTTGTTTACTAATTTAAAACATTTTTATTCTTACATATTGTAACTAATAGTTGGCATGCTTCACCAAGTATCCTTTTACTTTGCATATATAAGAAAAACTGTTAATACAAATTGTAGAGCATAAAATCCCCTTTCAAATACACTGTAACAAGTTTTACCTGAATATTTTAAGCATTCTACTCAGGAATCAAAAGAAGCATTCGCTATATTTTCACTCAGGCGCTCGGTGCAGCGCTCGACCACCTAGCCCAGTCAATGAAGGTTAAACACGAGCAAATGTCAGAAGAAATACATACCATTGGCAAACAGGCCGAAACACATACCATTCGATAACAACCATCTAGAGGAACAAATCCCCAAAAATCCCTTAAATGTCTCCCGGTGCTCATCTTGTAGCCCACCTTCCTGCAAGCATTTATAAAAATGTTCATATCTCCATTAATATTGATTGTAGCTTCATATTTATTTTTTTGATTGATTATTTTTTGCCTGAATAACATTCTATAACAAAGCTTATGTCAATAAATTAGCTCAGAACAACAGTTCAGTAGATATTTGCATTATAATAATAAATATTTGAAAAATGTAAAATTTTTAAAATACTATCTAACATTATTCTTCTCTAAAATATAAATATACAAGTTTTTGAGAAAATACTTCAAACAAAAGTTGAAGTAAATTGTATTCCATGTAAAACAATATATACATTGCTGTACTTTCAACAATGAGAACGTAACTTAAGAGGCTCAAACACGGTGCGTGCACTTTAGGCTTCAACGACACAGCGACTGCGGAATTTTGGCAATTGCCCCGCGCCACGTTCGCCACCCACGTTTTAAGGCTGAGTATCACGGACAATAGACCTGTATCCTATACTAGTATTGTAAAGAGACTCTGTAAATTGAGATATTATTTAAACATTTATTACGTAGATCATAAATTCTGCCTGATAGCTGAATTTTACTTTAAAATATTTTACCAGGAACAACCGTTGTATATTATATAAGTGTATGCATAACATAGATCAGTGTAGTTGTAAGGTAAATAACGTTTTAAATTTTAGAAGTAAAAATTACAAAGGTTCATATAGCAAAAAGCTTAAAATAAAGTACGTGCAACACTGGAAAGCAATGCGCGCACCTTGGTGCTCAATATACAGCAGCTACCTAATTAGCGCAGCGCCGGCTGCATCGTGATTTTCGATTTATAGTCCGTGGCTTTAGGTCGAAAATATTTCACTTCTGGCTACCGGTACCAAATTTGGTACGTTGTTTCTTCATCTGTCTTAGCTTAAAACACACCCTTTTATCACGTCACCAAGATAGTGCACTAGAAACATTACAATGTATTCTTTAAACCTTAATAAATTTTATACCTGTTGCTTTATTTCGAAAGCCTTTAAAATCAAACATGAACTTTTGTAATTTCTCTTTCTAGAATTTAAAAATGTATTTACCTTAAAACTACACTGATATATATTATGCAATACACTATACAATTATACAACGGTTGTTCCTGGAAAAAATATTTTCATGTAAAATTCAGCTATCAGTCAAAGTCCATTTTCTACATAATAAATGTTTAGATAATATCTTAATTTACAATATTAACATAGGCTACATGATTATTGTCCTTGATACTCAGCCTTAAGCTATGGATCCACAGACTGCAGAATTTACGGTTGGCGGGTCGAAATTTTCTGCTGCGTAATTATAACGACACTGGTTCAATGGAGTTCCCTGTTGACTGGTTCCACTGGCGTGCGTTTACGCATCCAGAATGTTCGGTTCTGCCCGGCGGACAAATCATACTGGTCTGTGAGAGCAGTGCCAGTCCAGAATCCGCCAGCGGAGAGAAGCCATCTATCATTGTGACTGGGCAGTTTTTGTTGTAATATTATGTATTGTGCAAAATAATTTTTGATGAACGTTTTTCATTGACCGAAGAGGAGGAACTTGTTGAGATGATGTCAGGCAATGAAGTTTGTGGAAGTTACGTGATCTGGATTATAAAAAATACGCAATTTGGAATACAATAGGAGATCAGCAAAGGAAAACCGATAACCTTGATTTACCATTAGTTGTTATAAGTTCCAGTGGCATAGATTTGGTAGGGATCAGGGCAGTAACCCCCCCCCCCTTGTAACTTGGAAAAATTAAAATTTCTATCCTCCTGAAATCAAGCTTACGCCTTTTGATTAAAAATCAATTATTTTATCGTCAAACATATGTGTGCAATATATCTGAAATATCTTTATTTTTTAAATAAAATTACTGTTTATCTCCAGATAGGCCTAATTTAATTTTAAGTTTGGGGTTATTAGCTGCACTGTGATCATGAGGTAAACCTCGAAACATGTATAGTGAACAAAAATTAACTTTTGAAGGGTATTCTGATAATTTGATTTTAAAAATAGTAATAATAACAATAGTAGTCATCTTTTATGAGATTAACCAAAAAGAAAAAATTGGTCTTTCGTCGCCCGAAAGTAGTGCTTATATTTAGGCCTAGTTTCATTGTCTACCAAATGTCTATGAACGAGTCTGTTGTAAGCTCCTTCACTGTCCCAATTCTTAAAAATATCACTCCGATCACTATGAGTTGGCACTAATGAAGACAAAAGATCGAAAACATCATCATCAATGTCATCATAAAGCATCAAAGCTACGAGGGCTTTCCTCTTCCTATCCATACTCGTCACTAGTTTGGACACAACTGAATTTACGCACTGTCATTTACGCAGTCACAGGAACCACCTTTCCGGATTTAACACGGCGGAATCTCCGCAGCAGAAAATTTCGCAGTCTGTGGAACCATAGCTTTAAAACGTGGGTGGTGAACGTGGCGCGGCGCAATTGCCAAAATTTCGTAACCGTTGTGGCGTCGCGGCATAAAGTATGTGCGCCGTGTTTGAGCCTCTTAAGTTACGTTCCCATTGTTGAAAATATAGCAATGTATCTATTGCTTTACATGGAATACAATGTACTACAACTTTTGTTTTAAGTATTTTCTCGAAAACTTGCGTATTTATATTTTAGAGAAGAATATTGTTAAATAGTAGTTGAAATTTTTACATTTTTTAAATATTTATTATTATAATGCAAATATCTATTGAACTGTTGTTCTGAGCTAATTTATTGACATAACCTTTGTTCTATGTTATTAAGGCAATCAAACAAAAATATAAATATGAAGCTACAATCAATATTAATGGAGATATGAACATTTTTGTAAATGCTTGCAGGAAGGGGGGTTTAAAGGGGGCTACGAGATAAGCACCGGGGAATTTTTGGGGATTTGTTCCTCTAGGTGGGTATTACTGAATGGTATGTGTTTGGGCCTGTTACTAATTTTTCTGACATTTGCTCGTGCTTAACCTTCATTGACTGGGCTACAGTGCCCGGCAGCAGAGAAGTCCGTTGGAGGCGGAGCCTGCAGTCGACGTGACCTTGAATAAACCAATACGCATCACGCGTGGTTGCCAAGCTGTTTCCCCGCTCTAACAGCGCTTGACGCCGAATCATTGTACTAGTTACATTAAATCAAGGCGCTCGGGTAAAACATGTAAAACTGCAACAAATCTTGTAACACTGTGTAAAAGAATAATAAATTACGAATATTTTTAAAAAAAGTTGAGGGCGATAGCTTTTTTCCTTTTATATAAAAACTAATTTGATTAGATTCTTTGGTTGTAAGGCTAGCAAATGGAGTTCTTGGATGTTATTTTGATTTTGTTTGATGTACTAAACGTCTGAACTCTAAAATATCTACAAATCTAGTAAAAGTTCTAGTAAAGTAAAGTTCAAATAAACAGCGATATAAAAGTACTATTTCTCGTTATAATCCAAATTTAAACCATTGAGGCAATTACTTTCCATATAAATCTCTGAATAATGAATAAAAGTAGGGCGAAGGGGTATTGTACTTATATCCGGCACTCGGTTTCCAAGAAATCTACCGATCGTCACGGGAATAAGTCAGATGACAGTTCATGTTTTGGACGTCGATTTTAATTTAATTTGCATTTGTACAAACTGTGTTACAATAGTCATATAATGCTTTAAGATCATTTCTACGTTTTAGTTAATATTGAGTGTTATATGGTAGTTGTGTTTTTGTTTTTTATTTCTTAGTATTTGTGTTATTACCATGGAACAACCGTCTACAAGCGGTAAAAAAAGGGAAACGGTGTATAGTCGTGAGCGCAAAATTGTGTACAATGTTTATTGTTTGTTTGATTTGTGTAAAACAAAACTATTACAATAAATCACACAGGAGGATATCGGAACCATTTAAGGTATTTTTGTACATTGTTCATTCATATATATATATAAACAATATTTATATTATTTAATAGTACAGCAATTTGCAAATTATACTAATATTATATTCATTATTTATATGTATTCTCATTAATCATTTAAAGAGAATAAATTAAATCGCCCTCAGTATTAACAGTTCATGCCACACCGGAGCTGCTACAGAGCTTAGTTGTGTCTGTAGCCTCGAGCGGCTTTTAGCAGGGTGCCGGGACTGTGCGAGGCTACTATACACTTGTCAACGCCGCGCTCTCGTCCTATTGGCTGCAGCCCAACGGACTTCTTTGCTGCCAGGCACTGTAGGTTATCGAGCGCTGCGGGATGCTTGAAATATTCAGGTAAAACTTGTTACAGTGTATTTGAAAGGAGATTTTATGCTCTACAATTTGTATTAACAGTTTTTCTTATATATGCAAAGTAAAAGGATACTTGGTGAAACATGATAACTATTAGTTACAATATGTAAAAATAAAAATGTTTTAAATTAGTAAGCAAATGTAAATAAAATAATTAATACATATCTTTTTAAGTAATATCTAGCCTGGTTTTTACAAGACATTTTTATGCAAACGGGAGGTTTTTAAGTCAATTAGTCTACTAGTAATACCCATTTACGTAACCTTGCACAAATCCAACATGGCCGACTTATTTTTCAAAATGGCGGAAAAGTCCCCTTGGGATTTTCTGGGACTTTCTTCCGTGGGTTCAGGAGACCTTAATAAATGATTTCCAACAGGTTTCAACTTTTTTTAGAATTTCTTTTCTCAAATGCTAAATGCACTGGACTATTAGTTGTGTTCCTTGAAAACGGTGGGGACAGAGCTGACTTCTACCAGCCAGCTGATTGTGGAATGGAATGTTATGTTTGTTGTTACAATGTCTACGGTAGGAAATATTATATGTTTGAAATTTATAAACAAAGTTTTTTGTGTCACAGACTCCACCAAGAAATAGAAGATTTTTATCAATACATGACTCCAACTGAAGAGGAGCACCAGATGCGTCTTGGTGTCGTGAAGAAGATAAAGAACATAATACATAAACTATGGCCCAAAGCTGTTGTGGAAGTCTTTGGTAGTTTTGCTACTGGTCTTTATCTACCAACAAGGTAACTAACCACATCTACTGTTTTAATAAATGAGATGTGTTAACCTTGAAACCCATCTTATGACAGTGAGCAAAACCTATTTAAAACTAAACATTTCACTTAACATGTTTTGCCAGATAATTTACTACAAGACTGAATCCTGGACCAACTTTTATTTGGATTTTGTGACAAAAACAGTTTTTTTGTCTTATAGGCATAGTGTATAGGCCTAGGCCTAACACAGAAAAGGATCTGGCAAATTCTTCAAAATGTCTACCTCAACCAGGAGATTTTCCAAAACAATTCCAAAAATTTCTGAATAATCTTTGATAGAACTGAATAATCTTCTTTTTCAAGTATAAATAAATGGCAATAGTAAATTTAAACAAAATTGTCTAAATACTTAAGTCATGCATTTTTGGACTAAACTTAAATGTGATTTATGCATTCATAAGTACATCTTCAAATATCTATCACATTGTAACTGTGTTTAAAAATAAAGCTGGTATTATTAATTATAATTTCCTATTTAATCTAAATGAGCTTGTTCTAAATTAGATGTATATGTAATCTTCGATAGACATATTGAGAATCTTTTGATCTAGATAGAGGAAATAATCATTTAGAATAGGCTCATCTAGAATAGACCTCTTTATTATAAAAAAGATGGCCTCTGTCTTTTGTCATCTAGGCCTATGTTCCTTGTTAACAAAAAACTAGTGATGTGCGAGTACGGGTTTTTTAAGTCGAGTCGAGTAAATGGCAAAGGATTCGAATCTCGAGTTTGAGTCGAGTATACAAAAAAAAACCTCATAGGTAGAGTTGAATTGGATCAAAACAGTGAATATGGTTCCATTTATAAATGTTATTAAAATATACTTTTCTAGTCACTATGACCTGAAAATAAAAATAGTAAGTTAAATAAATGAATTCCTGCTTTATTGGAAAAAGGTTATTTATCTGAAAATAAATCATACCAAAGTAATTGCATAACATTTTGCCATGAAGATAAAATACTTTTATTTGTTGGTATTAAGGTTGTTACAGCCTATATGGTATTAATTAACAGTTTCATTAAAAAATAATCTCAGTTTTTTATTTCCTCCTTTTAGCGAATTTTCTCTATAGGGAAGAAGCTATTACCGTAGTCGGCATGGTAAGACCTAGGCCCGGGACCATGATAACTTTTCGTTTTGAGGTCCCCAGACCCCAAAAACACCATTCGTTCGAAACTGTATATATATATATATATATATATATATATATATATATATATATATGTGTGTCCGTGAGCACGATAACTCTCGTAAAAATTATCCGATTTTTATGAAATTTGGTATAAACGTGTAAAGCAACATTTATGACTTTAAGTTCGAAAACCAGCCAGATCGTTCTATCCGAAGGGGTATTTTGGGGGGGTTTTGTACCCCAAAAATGGGTTTTTCGAATTTTTCACATATAATTTTGGAAAAAGTCAAATTTTAGTTTTTACCATTGGATTCAGCTTAAAAAACACACAATTTGGTATTTTGATCATTTCTCTACGTCAATTGGTTACCGAGATATTGAAAGTGCTAAACACAGTACGTTGTCTAATGTTATTCTTATGGAGGAAAATAAAAACTTTATATCTCGCTTATTTATGAACGTATAATGACGAAACTTGGTATACGACTTCATCTGGTTGTGGACCATTGATATTTGCTTAAAAAAACAATTTTTTAACAGCAAACCTGCGTACTCAGCCCCATGTTATTCTTATGGAGAATAAGTAACGTGTTATCTCCCTTCATTATGAAAATAAATTAATGAAATTTGGTATATGGCTTTTCCTACATGAGTTATATTGATATTTGTATAAAACCCCATTTGTTGTGCTCCTTGCTTCAGCAAACCTGCATACTCAGCCGCCATGTTATTCTTATGGAGAATAATTAAAATGTCATAAATCGTTTATTTATGAATGTATATTGATGAAACTTGGTATGTGGCTTTATGTGGTATTAATATACATATATATGCATTGGAAATTCGCTGAGTACGCAGGTTTGCTGCTACGGGGGTATTTATTTGTCCTATGTTTAGTATATGTGAGGCGGAAAGGAAAAAGAAACCTCCTCGCGGCAATTTTGGATTTTGAGTTATTTATATTTTTGAATTCCTCATTTAATTCCTAACAATTTGGTGCAAGTCCCATGAGTCTACGATTTTTTTTTGTTAAAGTTATAGGACTTTGAAATTACGTGAGAGAAAAGGGCCATTTTTGAGAAAAATCAATTTGAAAATTTCATATAAGCATAAAACATATATTTTTCATATTTAAGCAACGATTTTGGTATCAAAAGAAAGCCCTAAAAGTCGTCTGTAATGGGAATACCTATTTTTGTCTTAACTCACAGTAGTTTTCAAGAAAATAATTTTTTTATCGAAGCATGTCGTGAAAAGTGATATTTCAGAAAAGGGACCTCTTCGCGGCCCTATGTTATTTCTCCATAACGGATCACAAAACTCCCGAAAGCGACCTCTTGGCGGCATTGGTTACTTACAACAACAGTAATGAGTTATGGACAAGACAGTCACAACGATAAGACTGCTTGATATCACATACAAAACGTAAACAACATTAAAATCGTTTGCATCGCCGTGGTTCAACCGAGAGCGGTTCGCAGAGTTGCCAACTGTCCTCCCTATTGTGGCGCAAAACTCCCGTAATTTATTGTTTTGACAGTACATAAACTTATCAAAAATAGAATGTATTACTTAATATTAATATCAATAGTTAATAATACAATAATCAAAGCTTAACATGCAGTTTTAGGTGTGTCAGTACAACTACTAAATGTATTTGGATTTTAAACCTGTAAAGAAAAGGTAGTTGGGATCGAGAAAGGGATTTTTATTAACAGAAGACGTTCTAGATTTACAATAAACTCGTAGTAGTTCACCTCGTCACCGCTAGAATTCGTCAGAGTGCAGTTTTCAAAGTGTTGCTTAGCCATCTGATTTGTTTTAAAAAGGGACCTGTTCGCGGCAATGTTATTTCTCCATAATCGCGAAGAGGTACCTTTTCTCAAGCTAGACATCGACTACTTTAATCATTATTTTGAATGTTTTATTCGATTACAACAGTTTAATAATCGATTTCAACCGGTAAAGGACGAAATGGAGCATATTAAAATGCAAACAACCGAAAATCGATATTTTTGACCTCAATCGATAAAACTGCCCTTACTGAAATTTTTACTTTGCCGCGAAGAGGTCCCTTTTTCCTTTCCGCCTCATATATTATGTGCCTAAGCCTAAGCTACATCTTTCTACGAATGGAGAAAATAAAATTACATTCAGGCCTATAAGTTAATAAACTTTATTTTAATATTTAAAAGGCCTATTACATGGTAAAACACCATGGCCTACTTACCACACAAAATGTACGTACTAACATATCTTAGCATTAACTTTTAACACTAATAGTCCTAATAAGAACAATCAGTTAGTAAAAACATGAATATATGTTTGAAAGTGCCTGTCAAAGCAATTGATGAAATTGAAGCCATGTCTTAAATACAGTTTTAAAATATTGCAAATTATTTAAAATATCATGAATGAAACTTAAACAAGACAAATCACTTGTCTTTAAAAACAGCTCAATGCAAAAGGACAGTTGAGCCTAAAATTAATGGATTGCCTCAATTTCAATTATTATGGAACAAAAAACAAGTACAAACTTCTTATGCTTACCTATTAGATTTCATTACAGATATGTTTTTGATATTTTACTTTAAAAAATGACAAGGTTAGGTTAACCTAAAAGTGGACTATACAGACAGGGTTCATACAACTCAATCTGAAGGTCCTGGTAAATCCTCCATTTTGGTGTAAAGAGTAACACAAATTTATAAGCCACAACATACTTATTTACTAATGAAACACTAAAATCCACATCACAACTTTTAACACCTCAAATGCGTTCACACTCAATTTGAATTTACAGACGACGCGGCCGCAGACGACCCTTTGTAGCGCGGGTAAATGGCGGGAGTAAACTCGCTCGAAACTTTTGAGTTTCAGCGCCAAACTTGGCTCGAACTCGAAATTTTGATTACTCGCACATCTCTACAAAAAACCTCTTGAACTGATTGAAGTTTTTAGCTAAGGTTTTTAATGTATGTTGTTTTATATATATATACATTATATATATATTATATATATATATATAAGGTCCACTTAGGTCTACTTGCATTAAACAAATCCTTTAGGGTCAACTTTTTAGTTATTTGAGGGGATATCATTCTTGATGCTATTTGCAAACCCTGTTTTCCATTTACTACTGATTGTAACCATGTTTATCAGTTAGTTAAAAATTGTCTTAAAAATGGAAGAAAAGGAATATAAAACTAACAACAGGTACATCATGAATCACATTTTTGTTAACTCTGTGTGCTCTGTAGTACATTACAGAGGTACTTAACCTTAATATCTCTCTCTCTCTCTCTCTCTCTCTCTCTCTCTCTCTCTCTCTCTCTCTCTCTCTCTCTCTCTCTCTCTCTCTCTCTCGCTCTCTCTCTCTCTCTCGCTCTCTCGCTCTCTCGCTCTCTCGCTCTCTCGCTCTCTCTCTCTCTCTCTCTCTCTCTCTCTCTCTCTCTCTCTCTCTCTCTCTCTCTCTCTCTCTCTCTCTCCCCTCCAATATAAGAAGTCCAATTAAAACTGAGTTTTTAAGGATTATTTAAAAGGATTAAAATAAAATACTGCATGGATAAAGAACATTCTGGATGTTGAAACAGCAAATTGTATGGGGTTTATACTTCCATGACTCGTTAATTTTGTTGCTGTGAATTTCTATAAAACAAAGTCTCTATAAAGTATAAGATCAGTCCCTCAGTTGCTAAGTGTTATACTATAATTTGAGCCTAATGAAATTTTTGCCCTACTTTTACTTGAATCTTGTTATTTCCCTTTACACGTTCGATACGGCGCAGTCACTTTCGACCGGCCCGGGCTGCGTGCGGACACTGCACGGTCAAAAGTGGCCTCCCCTTCACTTGAAACTAAACCAATCAGTGTGAGCCCAGCAGTAGCTAGAGGCAGGTGATTTGTTGCCCGCGTTTTATTTTGGTGTAGGTTGGTAGTAAATTTTCCCCCAATATTCCGGCTGTCACAGGACTTCCCCGCGTTCGTTTTCGTCCCACTTAGACCCTCTAGATGGCAACCCTGGTTGACTACTGCAACCTGGATTGTCCTGCTACCTGTTGGTGTTTTGTAGAATTAAGTCCCATTGTGTTGTAACGTAGTACAGCACCGTACAGTGTTTTTGTCTTTCGTTAACCGGGAATTAAAAATGTGACCGCGCCTTTCGGAACAGTTGCCGTGTGGCGGGAACAAGCCCCCGGGCGTGCCACGCAGCGAATTTGTAAAAAATATAAATGGTAAATAAATAAAATAGGTAACACTCTCTTTCAAGTATAAATAAATGGCAATAGTAAATTTCAACAAAATTGTCTAAATACTTAAGTCCTACAGTTTTGGACCAAACTTCAATGTGATATATGCATTTATAAGTACATCTTCAAATATCTATCACATTGTAACTGTGTTTAAAAATAAAGCTGCTATAATTGAAAATTATAATTTCCTATTTAATGTAAATGAGCTTGTGCTTAATTTGATGTATTTAAAGCCGGAATTGATTTAAAATGTTTTTCCTATTAAATTGATTTATAAAATGACCTTTCCCTTTAATAATGGGGAAGTAAAATTCAGATTTATTACAGATTTTAGATTAAGAGTCCAATGAGTAGTACTGTATGGTATGAAATAAGTAGTGCACAAATTGAAGGCTGTCTATTACCTGTGGGTTTCTTGTAATTTTAGCGATATCGACCTTGTTGTGATCGGCACTTGGAGCCACTTGCCTCTTCACACTCTGGAGAATGCCCTACTTGACTCTAAAATCAGCAAAACAGGCCAAGTCAGAGTCTTGGATAAGGCATCAGTGAGTATATTACAACATATACTGTACAACTGAAATAAGTCAGCAAACAAGAAGACTAGATAACCTTTGATCCCTTCAGTTTTGCATACTGTTTACAGTTACTAAGTCAGAAATAAAATTACCGATTCCAAAATTGCATTATGTTATAACATATTGATATCTCTCATAGTCTTTTAACAGTCCATTATTAATAGGTGGTCCTATGAGCTCTTCTCGATCAATAATTTAAATTCTGGAATAAAATAAACAGATGATAAACTGCAATCAGTAAGATTGCTCGTACGCTTCCAAGAATTATGGTAGCTGGATTCTGAAAATAATAATTTCACGGTAGAAAAACTGAATCATCGAAACTGAATCGTTTAAATTTCAACAAAACTTGTCTGATACATTATAGTCAGTGAACATTCCTATCAGCGATTGTACAAGATTGAGTTTTTGTTGGTTGTTTTCTGAACACATGGTGACTCGGGAACTGCCCGCAGGTGCCCATTATCAAGCTGACGGACCAGGTGTGCGACGTCAAGGTGGACATCAGCTTCAACATGAATAACGGCGTCAAGTCGGCGCAGCTCATCAAGGAGTACCGCAACCGCTACCCGGTCCTGGCCAAACTAGTGCTTGTGCTCAAGCAGTTCCTGCTGCAACGCAACCTCAACGAGGTCTTCACCGGCGGCATATCCTCCTACAGCCTCATACTGATGACTATTAGTTTCCTACAGGTAATCGCGGCGGTTGTTGTGTAGTAGATTGATGCAGCCAGCTGGCGGCCTACTTGTAATAATTACCTGGAAACATCCAAATGTGTGTAATCGAATCCTATACTCTCATACGATGTCTTTCTGTCTGCAAAATTTATCTCGGAATCCAGCAGAACAATTTTGCTAAACATTTGAAATTAGGTGCTTTTGGACCTTAAAATACAATTGGTAAAAAACCTCAACCTCAGGAAAGTTCATATTTTGTCGAAAATCTCATTTGAAAATTGTAAATTTTAACATTTGGCTTAAGGACTTTCAAATCAAAACAAAAGAATCATAACAGCTGTGAATAAATTAATCAGTAAACTGTCAAAGTAGCATTTACAAAAGGTAAAGTTATCACCACATGATTTCTTGGAAACAGGAACTAGAACATTGAATAAAGATTGCATACAGAAATATTTTTCACCCAAGAAACTAATCAAATATTAACCCTTAAAACGTGAATTTATTATACATAAGTAACACCCCCATTTGTGTTTTTTTTTCTGATTTTCAGTGAAAATGTCTAACTTATAGAGTAAAATAAAATAAATAAACTTATAACTGGACCAAACCTCCTCCGTCCATGTTTGTAGCAATAAAAGAAAATCATCGGTTAGTCGCATGATGAACTGAGCATGGCAAAACGCATTCTCAAACGACTTGTGTATGACGTACTCAGTACTGCAAAACCGTTTAAGGGTTAACTTAACAAGCATGGCTCTTCCTAAGTACTATTACATAAAACACATACTTGTAACCACTATATCGATTGAAGCCCAGGAAACAAGGTTTGACTTTGTTGTGCTCTCCAGTGTAACACTGGAAAAAATAACATTATTTTCTACTGTAAAAACCAGGAACATTTACTTTTTGCAATCACTATATCGGTTGAAGCCCAGGAAACAAGGTTTGACTTTGTTGTGCTCTCCAGTGTAACACTGGAAAAAATAACATTATTTTCTACTGTAAAAACCAGGAACATTTACTTTTTGCAATCACAATTTCTGCAATAAATGCTGACATTTGCTTCTTGTCATCTCTCACACCAAGTGTTTTGAGGGCCTATAGTAGACTGTCTGTGTGGGGGTGGGAAGGAGGAAAGTGTCAGTAGCCAGCCACTTGGGAAGTGCGGGTTAGCTAATATCTCAATACGATTGGGGCATCAGTAACTTACGATTTATCCAATATCTTTGATTTTTGGCTCTTTTTAAAGAACATAAAATAGCGATTTCGTAGCCAGCCACTTGGGAAGGGCGGGTTAGCTACTATCTCAATACGATTGGGGCATCGGTAACTTACGGTTTATCCAATATCTTTGATTTTTGGCTCTTTTTAAAGAATATAAAATAGCGTTTTCGTAGCCAGCCACTTGGGAAGGGCGGGTTAGCTACTATCTCAATACGATTGGGGCATCAGTAACTTACGGTTTATCCAATATCTTTGATTTTTGGCTCTTTTTAAAGAACATAAAATAGCGATTTCGTAGCCAGCCACTTGGGAAGGGCGGGTTAGCTACTATCTCAATACGATTGGGGCATCAGTAACTTACGGTTTATCCAATATCTTTGATTTTTGGCTCTTTTTAAAGAACATAAAATAGCGATTTCGTAGCCAGCCACTTGGGAAGGGCGGGTTAGCTACTATCTCAATACGATTGGGGCATCAGTAACTTACGGTTTATCCAATATCTTTGATTTTTGGCTCTTTTTAAAGAACATAAAATAGCGATTTCGTAGCCAGCCACTTGGGAAGGGCGGGTTAGCTACTATCTCAATACGATTGGGGCATCAGTAACTTACGGTTTATCCAATATCTTTGATTTTTGGCTCTTTTTAAAGAACATAAAATAGCGATTTCGTAGCCAGCCACTTGGGAAGGGCGGGTTAGCTACTATCTCAATACGATTGGGGCATCAGTAACTTACGGTTTATCCAATATCTTTGATTTTTGGCTCTTTTTAAAGAACATAAAATAGCGATATTTACGATTTGTGGTTTTATGATTTACGAACTAACGTAATTTGCTAGGTAATTTTTTCCTCTTAAATGAACCATAAATCGTAGATTTCAGATAATCCATTGAGGGGGGACGGGCTTTGAAAGTTCATATTGCTTTTATGGTGAGAAGGAGGTAGTCGCTAATGACTGGTGGTTCCCAACAATTTCTTCACTGACCAATGCAGTAAGATCCACTGTTGTATTAATAAAGGCATGTATTAATTGAGGTTAAACAATTTTAACATATTAATGTCTTTATGAACATGATTGAGTTATCATAGTTTATTTGAGCTGCAGTAATCAACAATTAAAATTGTCTACTTACAGTTACATCCGAGACAAGGCACTGAATCGTTTGGAGAAAATCTGGCAGTCCTGCTTATAGAGTTTTTTGAACTGTATGGTCGAAAATTCAACTACATGAAAACAGCAATCAGAATAAAGGATGGAGGAACCTACATAGCTAAAGAAGAGGTAGGCTCACTATTTTGATTTGTATTCAATAATTCAGTATTAGCAAAGTTTGTTGTTTGTCATTGAAATGTTCTTTGTTGTATTTGTAGACTGAAAATATAAATCAGTATTGTCACACTTATCTCCAGTACTGTCAGTATTTAGATCTTCTGATTATTATGTTTTTCCCAGGTACAAAAAGACATGATTGATGGACACAGACCGTCGATGTTGTGTATAGAGGACCCCCTGACACCTGGCAATGATATCGGTCGAGGGTCTTACGGAGCATTGCAGGTCAAGCAAGCTTTTGAGTATGCGTATCTCATCCTTCAACAAGCTGTCAATCCCTCTAACTCTTGTATCGGGGACGCCAATGTACACAGGTGAGCTGTCATTTCTTTTTCAGGAATTTTTCCTTTACAAAAAGCAGTTACACTTGAGTCATCAAGTTCAAAAAGTTCAAATCGAGACGTTTTATGCTGATTAAAATAATAATCTTGTTTGGAAATTTGAAAACAAATTTTGTTTAGATAATTTAGAGTGTTCTCCTTCACAGAATTCTCCTCATTTACCACATTAAGCTACTTACAGAGTTTCATCCACATATATTCATAAATAAGCAAGATATAACATTTTATTGAATCTCTATAAGAGAATAAAATTGGCTGACAGCAAGTTTGCTGCAAAAAGGACCCTCAACAACTTTTTTTACAAATATTAGATATCAGTAAGATGAAACACAAACCAAAATTGATAAAGATTTATAAGCTAGATATACAATTGTATTTATTCTACTATCAGAATAGCCTTGGACAACATACTGACCATATGATTTGTAAGTACGTAAGCAAGTTTGCTGTATCAAGGGAAATTTTTTCTTACATATTAATAAATCAGAACCGGATGAAGCCACATTTCAAATTTTATCAATATTTATAAAATTTGTTATAAATCTGCTTTGCCAAATTTGAAGGTGTTTCATGACAAAAACATATCCTAGGACATATTAAAATGTCCATTGTGATTCCTAGATTTGTCAAAATTAAAAAATATATTCAAGAATCCTATAGGGCTTTGTCCCATTGGCCTTTAAGTTTTAATTTGGACCTGTTACAGACGATAATTTTATTTGGTCAGGTTTTACTTAACATATGTTTGTATTTAAGTCTTTCTCTGTGTGAGTGGGATTAAGTCTTTCTCTTGGTAAGTTTATAAATAAGAAAGATAGAACATTAGACTTACGTATTCTCCTTAACAATAACATTGGACTAAGTATTTTCAATATATATGTAAGAAAAAGCCGGACTAAATTTTCTTCTTATTCATGGTTGAATAGCCTCCAAAGCTGATAAACAATAAAATAAGGTTACTTTACCTCCGTCTTCAGCTTTAAACAATCCAAATGGACGACCGCGGTTTGGAAGTCAAAATACTTCCATCTTCAGGTTGAATTCAATTTAAAAAATTCACATTGTTGTCAGAAGTTAAAATATACATAAAACACACACTACAGTACGAACGAAAACATCTAAACAAAGTGCACTGACGCATACCGGCCAGTAGGTGATCGCCGGTAGGTGGTTGAGTCGGCGATCACCTACTGGCATCAGTGCACTTTGGTTTAGTTGTTTTTTCGTTTGTACTGTAGTGTGTGTTTTGTGTATATTTTAACTTTTGATGACAGACATTGTGAACTTTTTTAATTGAATTCAACCTGAAGATGGAAGTATTTTGACCTCCTCGCGGTCGTCCATTTGGATTGTTTTAAAGCTGAAGACGGAGGTAAAGTAACCTTATTTTATTGAATTTTATAGGCTTGAACCGCCAATGGGAACATAAGCTATTGGCCAAAAACTATTTCTGAAGTGGGTTTGAATAGCTGAAATGGCAATTGGATCAGATTTTATTGGTTGACAACAGTGGTTGAATCCTTCCACAATGTTGTTTTAGGCCAAAACCCAAATGACCAGTATGTGGACACCCTGTAAAACTTTTAAAATTGTTCAAGCGGGAGGCCAGAGTTCATGGGGCCGGGGCCTACAATTACTTTTGCCCCTGGGCCTTAGCGGACAATAATAATATGATGGGTAATGAAAGTGGTACAATTGGGATTTCTTATGAATATTGAAAAAGAATGTGATTTAGAATAAAATAGCTGCCTCGCTGTTCATTCTCTTGTTCATTTAGCTGCACTCACTTCTCACGACTGTTTAAAGCTTGAGCAGTTAAAACAATACCATCAGTAACCCGAATCACCATACTACATCATTAAAGCAGTCACTAAAATCTCCTAGGTAAACTTAGGTTTGTAAATTAGCAAAGAACCACCAAAACAATGTTCGTTCTATGCAGTCTTGGAATCCACTTCTTTATTTCGGAATCAGCTAAAGGTGCACCACAACTACTTTGTAGCACATTTACGAGGTGTCTTGGAAACAGTTGCCTTAGTCTGGTAGGTTATGGGCCTTTAAGGAACCAATCTGGCATTTAAGTCACAGATTATATGCAGATTATTATGGCTTACTGATTATATACAGAGCAGACGTGATTAACAATTTTAGATGTAGGCCTATAATAAACATTTAATTTTCAAAACTTGCATAAATAAATACCCCCGTCGCAGCAAACCTACGTACTCAGCGTATTTCCAATGCAAAATATATGTCTTAATACCAACTAAAGTCGCATAGGTACCAAGTTTCATACAAATATATTCACAAATAAGTGATATATCACATTTGAATTATTCTCTATAAGAATGACATAGGGGATGAGTTCGCAGGTTTGCTGCAACAAGGAACAACAAACATAGGGTTTCTTGTAAATATTAATATTACTCAACTAGGGGAAGCCACGTACCAAGATTCATCAATATAAATTCATAAATAAGCGATATATACAGTTTTGATTACTCTCCATAAAAATAACATGGGGGATGAGTACGCAGGTTTGCTGCAACAGGGACCACAAAAAATGTGTTTTTATGCAAATATCAATAGAACTCAACTAGGTGAACCAACTTACCAAGTTTTATAATTAAGGGATACATTACATTTTACTAATTCTCCATAAGAATAACATGGGGGCTGAGGACGCAAGTTTGCTGCTACGGGAATTATCGGTAATAATTGTATTTTTTGTCCAAGTTTCGTTAGTATACCTTCATAAATAAGCGAGCTATAATTTTGTTCTTATTCTCCATAAGAATAGCATTGGACAACGTACTGTGTTTAGCACTTTCATTATCTCTGTAACCAATTGACGTAGAAAAATTATCAAAACATCAAATTGTTTGTTTTTTTTTAAGCTGAATCCAATGGTGAAAACTAAAATTTTATTATATAAAATATTACATGTATAAACATAAAAAAAAATTTTTGGGGTACAAAACCCCCCAAAAATACCACTTCGGATTGGTCGATCTGTCTGGTTTTTGAACTTATAGTCATAAATAATGCTTTACACGTTTTTACCAAATTTGATCAAAATCGGACCATTTTTACGAGAGTTATCGCACCCATGGACACTTATATATATACAGTTTCGAACGAATGGTGTTTTTGGGGTCTGGGGACCTCAAAACGAAAAGTTATCATGGTCCCGGGCCTAGGTCTTACCATGCCGACTACGGTAATAGCTTTATCCCTATAGGGTAAATTCGCTAAAACTACCCTTAATGATAAAATTTATACTGGGAAATTCTTAATTGAACCTCTTTTATTGGACAAACCATTATGAGTGCTGCATACCTCAGGAGGACCAGAGTTTTTATGGATAGTAAACTTGCATGTAAACAATCTTCTGATCAAATAAAACTCTCATCTTCTGTAGAATAAACATTGACACTTAAAAGGCCAATGGAGCAAAATCCCAAAGGATTTTTGATTTTTGTTCTCTATTAAGAATATTAAATAGATCCAACGTCATAGATAAATACAGTAACAAAACAAAACTCATTTGCAAGGGTGTATAATACCCCCTACCCGCACTCTTCAACGCTATCAAGCACTGTTATACACCGTGTGGATTGAAAAACAGAAATACAATTTAAAATCCAATTGCTCACCTTTATATTGAAAATAGTATGATTATACTGAAATATTCTTTCTTCTTGAAACTAGAATTTTAAATTTTTACTTTGTCAAGAAGTAGCCACACAGTAAATAATTAGGGATGAGTCGATACCAAAATTTATCGATTCTCGATACCGATACCGAAACCAGAAAAATCGATTCCCGAATCTTGATACTGATACCATCGATACCTACGATTATTCAGTACCTATAGTTGTTAAAACTATTGTTAAAAACAGTTACAAATTTATAATATCATTTAAAATTATTTTGTAATTAATTACCAAACAAATTTTTTAATGCAATTTTTTATATAATTTAATGTTAATTTCACTAGTATGCTATAGTATTGTAGAAAAACAAAAACTATTTATTATAAATTCATAATAGGGAAAAACTTGGTTGTAAGATAATGACTCAAAGAAATAATGTTGGTCAGCGACTGGTTATTGCTTTCAATCAGACCCCTCCCCATCCCTCCCATCCCTCTTCCTTCCTTATCTCCAAGGTAAGATTTTTCCGCCGATCCAAACACTCTTCATGCCTTTTGTAGAGCGGGTAAACGGCGGGAGTATCTCTTCCCGTGCACCTCATAGCGCAGGTAAACGGCGGGGGTATCGATGGTAACGGTATCAACATTGAACGAATGAATCTCAATACCGATACCAATGTCCAAGAATCGGTGGTATCGAGAATCGACTCATCCCAATAAATAATACTGGGTTAAGTTCTTAATACCCCGTGTTTTTACCTTGAATTTTGAGATTTTGGCCTGAAAAACCTGGAATTATCCATGAATTCAGAAATGCAACTGTGGTAGCACCCCTGCAATTTGAACAAATGGTGATGTCTTGCTATTTAGGGACCTCCAAAAAGTTATCATGGTCAACGGGCCTAGGTCTTGTCTTGCCGTTTACTGTAATAGCTTCTTCCCCATAGGGAAATTCACTTACAAGAATTGACTCTGGTGTTAATTACTTGTGATACTATTCAACTTTCGTTCCTTATCACTTAGTAATCTAATAATAGTATATTTTGATTTTACATCTAAACCCATGTTCAGCCTAGATATTGATCTAATTAACTATTAATGTGGTATTAACCTGTTGGATCCCGTTTTTTTGTTTCTCAGACCTCTCCAGTGGGCCGGGTTTTCAGTATCAGGCTGCTCAGACAGGTTAGGCATTCTGCAGTTATTACTAGTAACTGGACTGTTATCATCCATTAATTAGTTTATTAGTTTACATAATAGCCTACTCACTAAACTGTATAAAGTAATTTATGTAGTATGTTGTTAAATTAAACATGCAAACGTTACAGATTCTAGTCATAGATTAAAAAAGCAGCTATTACAAGTCAAATAACTAAATCAGAACGGCCAATATTACTAGGACAAAATAAATTATCTCATGATGTAGTCCTTGTCTGAGACACATTCTGATATATTCACCGTAATGTAGGGATGTGCGAGTATTCAATCTTCGAGCTTTTTTGAGCCGAATATTGCTCGAGATTTGCAAAAAAGTTTGATGTTCGTGTCAAATATTTAAAACGCCAACTAGTGAAAAGAGTCACCTACAAAAGTAAATTTAAAGCAAAAGCTTTCCAGAATCAATGTTAAAATTCTCGTAGTTTGTGTTGGTAGAGCTCCATAACAAATATAATTCAGCAATTCTAAATTTTAATGCTTTCGGTCCTTGGTTGAAAAAATAACCATATATTAAAGTACCTACTGTAATATTTAAAAACCAATATTAAAGTACCTACTTTAATATTTTAAACTGCCTCCCTACATGATTAACCAACGCAATGGATCTACTTTACCTACGCTCATCACATCAAGTGGACATATCACACTATTCTGTTTGCAGTGCAGTGTTGCCGTTGCTCAGTTGGGTTTTGTAATATTTCACGGTTAATAATAATAAATACAACAATCGTACTGCCCCAGTAAAAGTAACACAGCAAAAAACTACAATCCATGATAACACTTTTTCTGACTGTTGCAGCTACAGTCTTTTCTGTAACTTACAACTTCGTACATTACACAATAATGTAGTAATGATTTAGCGTGACCAATAACTAGGGACAAGGTTGTAGGTGATGAACGCCAAATAATCATTACGGCGTTTTAGTGTGCAGCCGAAATAGTACTCTCCAAAAATTGGATTGCTAAAAAATTGTCAGTTTACTGTAGAATCTAAAGTACTTTGAGATAAAGCGAATAGAAATACAACTGTAATCATACTGTAATTGTTAAAGTTAACAATTGGTGTCACATCGCTGTTGTAATAATTTACACTTCCTAATCACTAATTGCAAGGTTCACAAAATCTAAGGTTTTTTATAAAAATTCTGAATAGTTACGTCATGCATGTTTATAATACCATGGTCATATTATTTAAAAAGTTTATTATATACTATTTACGTCCAACCAAGATCAAGACGCGATCAAAATGGCAGTGTTTTGTTACGCTACAACTGTGCGATTAAAATCATATTATTAACTCCGCTGGATTGTTTGAATTTGTGAATGAACGTCAGTAGAAAGCTTATAGTTTTATAATTGTATGCTATCAAATTGTTAAAGTAATTATGGAAGAAGGAAGAAGAATGCATTGACAATACCCTTCCACCTTCTGCTTCCGTTAGGTCTATTAGGTAATAGGTTAGATACAACATAAGCTAGGCCTACGATTATTGGATAACCTATTTCTATGAGTACAGTAAGATATAAAGACTGGTTTAACTAACTTATATTTATAAAAGGATAACCTAAAATGTACTATTTACAAACAGTTGAATGAAATAAAAACAGGCTTACTGGGTTTTGGCAATTCCCTAGGCTAGGGCCCTGGTTATATGGAGAGTACATATTGTCATATTCTGTTTATTATGGCTTTTAATAAATACGGCAATAACTGCATTTGTTACCTAACTTGAGGGCTTAACAGCCTAGTTACAAATTTGTAGTTCTCTTCCTTTATGTAATTTTTTCCTACTTTATATTGAACAAAAATCATTCGTTACTATCAACAAGTGGTCTCAATAAGTTTTCCTTTTTAGTGCTTATTTTATTATATTCCCGCTGTAAGTCTTTATTTATTGCATGTAGGCCTAATGAATATAGAAGAAGTGAATGAAATATGACAAATATTGAAAGTTATAAATTATTTTACATTACCATAATGGATAATGGATAAAATGTTTATTCTTTTAAACATAATATAGCTAAAGAATACATATGAGCCTGCGGGAGCACCTGCCACAGTCACCACCAGTGGTGGGGCGAGCAGTTTGCTACCGGCTCATTTCTAGCCTCCTGACATTGCTTGGCTCATAGTTTCATGTTTGTGGTCCTATGACCCCATTAAGTATAGTATAATCTAGAATCCATATACCCTTATTTTAAAGGTTTCACATCAAATTCCATTTACCCTTTTATCGAGGTAACTAGTGTTAACCATTTAAAAAGTTTGCAAACATTTTAAAAATTTGGACAAATTTGCAGAAAGATTAACAAAAGAAAAACTATTTCAGACTATTTGCTCAAACCCACAAGTCAAGATGTGTCCAACCGTTGGTTCGATCCTGGCTGACTGCTAAGATACTTTTTCACAAGCATCCATTACTGGCTTGCCCATGTGATTGAGGCCATTACAGTAACTAAAGACCATCACTGTCTTTAGATCACCTCAAAAGCATATTTGCAAATTGAGTTTTTTAAATTTAATAAATACAACAAATTCTTATTGGCATTTTATGGTTTTAAAACCAAAGTGTTTTTATACTTGTTCCAGTATTCTGGGAAGAATCATCCGAGTGACCGATGAGGTGATTAACTACAGGAGGTGGATAAAGGAGAACTACCCTGTGATAAAGCACAGCAACAGACTCGGTGGGGGCTCGATGAGCATATCCAGTGGCAGCAGCGAGGGATCCGTCTCGTCTCTAGCGTCTAGTGACTCGGTGAGCATCATATGTGGACAAAGCTGAGTTGTAATTTTGTAATATGTTGTAATATCGCTAGAAAAATCAATAGTTCATAATTTCAAAATAAATTTAATAGTTTTACGAGGTGCCTATTTTTTACAGATTTAAACTCTAACTAATAAATACTAATGTTTCTTAAAGAGATGGATTAAATGATTATTCTCTTGGCCACTTGAGGATTATGAATTTAGTACAGATTAAAATGTACTTTAGAGCCTTTTTACCTGTTCAATTACTTTGTTTAGAGCCAATAAAGTTGAATTACTTGATGAATGACTGGGCTGTATTCAGGAGGACTCTGTACCTGTTACTTGGTAGTTTTAAAGTAAACAGATACTCTGGTTTTTTAGTTTTAAAGTATAGATATACTCTGGTGCATCTCTGTTTGAAACTTTGTAAGCATTCAAGTTTCATAGGCTTTAGACTAAATTTGAGATTAAATTGTGTATACTTGTTATGAGATTTATCAGTTACAGTACAAAGTACACCCAAGTATACAATACATCCGAGTTTCCACTCTGGGAGCATGATGTAATAAAAGCACAGCCACTTAACAAGCACTTTACTGAAGTTTTTTATCGCTTCCAAGAAACCTAGGAAGTGACCTAAAGCAGGATAAAAGTTATTGTAAGTTAAAAATGTGTTGTTAAAAACAATAACGAAAATCACCTTTGCTAAGTATACTTTCATTGCTGAGGTATTGTAGAAAAACCATTGTATACCAACGTGATAGCATTGCAATCTGACTAGGACTCGGAGTGTGGTGACGCCAAGCAGAAGACGACCAGCTATCACAACGTAACCAACTCTTGGAGGCAGCAGCCCCGCAACACCTCGCCTCAGCTGGGTAAGTTGTCATCAGCTGCTGTCCCGTTGAAAACCCATGTGGGTCATTCCACATCAAATCAATCAACTGAAAAATATTTTTGGACCTTGTACATTTCAAAATCTCCTAATTTTGTGTTTATTTGTTCTTAAAATCAAAACTAATAAAAATGCAAAGTTTCAGATTTGTTGGGCTTCTAAATTTTATAAAAAAAAAAAAAATAAAAAAAAAATCGCATAAATTTGACCTTGTTTTGAAACCTTTAAATGGCTCTAGTTTAAAAACTATTAGTCATCAAAGGCTGAAATTTTCACCAATTGATTCTGTTTGATATTAGCTTTAATTTGATTTGCAACATAGCCATATTGTTGAAAATTATTTTTCCAAAAAAATTGTCAAAAAACTTTTTTTACGAAATTTCAACATATTTTTTATTCGGTTTTGAAAAATATATATTTTGTTCATACTCTAATATGGAACATATATGCCAAATTTTAGAATGGGATGTCAATGGGATCATATTTAAATAAATTATTTTGTACACCGTGATTTCATAAGATATGGAATTGATTGACCGATCTCACTCATTTCTAAGGATCTCAATAAAATTAAAAACCAATAACGTAATTTTTATAGTATGGTCCCTATTATCATTTTTTTGTTAGTTAGGCTACTTACTTAATATTACCAATTTTTAACTATGAAATAAAAGTATGATCATAAGTTTATGCCCATAAAGTTATTAGTGTACGGTAATTTAATACATTTTAAGACTTTGTAAACATCAGACATCTAATGCACAGAATGCATTACATCCTACAAATCAAGATAATGAAAAGTAGCTGTATTGTAATAGATGTGGAAATATATACCTAGAAGGAAAATATATTTTCTAGTTCTATTCCGGGAATTGTAAGAGGGGTTTCTCTGTTTTTGATGATGAAGTTGATTTGTACAGTTTCATTTTCGTTTAGTGCCAGTTCAGTCAGGGAAATCATTAACCAAATAAAAGTGTGAACCATGTACACACCTGACCTAACACATCTATTTTTAGAGGCTTCCAGAAAGAATTTACTAAATTCAGTGTACGTTTTGCCTCACGTGATTAACTTGAAAAGCACAGTAGGAAATAGGAAGTTCAACATTCAAAAATCACATTATATATATATATATATATATATATATATATATATATATATATATAGACGTTTTCAAAAAACTAAAAAATTCAGACATATATGTACTTAAATAAAATGTCATTCAGAGGAAAATCAATTTCAGTGATTGTAGAAATGCCGTGAATGTAAACTCACGAATAAAGATTGTATGTTATCTCATTTATTTTTAAATCATGACTACAGAAATATGAAGTAGGCCAATGTAATATTGTAAAATATTGCGGAACAGTACTCGACGGATCGCCTCCTGATTAGTTGCGTTGTATTTTCGCTGGCACCAAAAACTGCCTTCCTTGCAGGTCTAAATTGGAGCCTAAAGTTGCTAAATATTAGACACTCTCACTTGTAGTTGTCACTGTTTAGTTGTTTATTTTTAGAATCTCTGAAAGTATAATTTTGTTTACCTTTAACTCTGAAAGTATACATTTTTATACCTCATTTATTTGGCCAGAACTATATTTGCTTCAAGTCTAACATAAAGCCAAGAGTAAGCTCTTGAAGTTGATTTTGAAACTGTGTTCAAAAAACTGATTTAAACTAACACTAAGGATACTCAATCTCCTGAACCGCCCCTAAGTATTTTCTGTTTCTCTTTAATGTTTCCTGAAACCCTAATTGGATTGTTTGTAGGCCAATAATTATTATAATAAATGATGTCACTGCAATACAGGTCAGTGCCCAGTTAAAAAGAGCTAAATTGATTACTGGCCATTAAGCTCATGCCAGACATCATAGGTAATTACAACTTTTCCCGCTCTTAAGCAATTTGTATTATTTACTCTTTTGTTACAGGTAACAACCGAAGCCACAACAACCACCACCACCACCATAACCACCAACATCATCACCACCACCCTCCGCAGCGCCGCCACCAAGTGCCCCCTCCGCCTCAGCCTCCTGCCACCCCGACCACCCCCGCACACCAGCCCTCGCTCCAGCCCAAGCCGACAAACAACAACAGCAAACATTTTACGAATCAGAACGGGTTTCAACGGACTTTTAACCGCAAACGGACCCTTAGCAAACCAAGACTCAAAAATGAAATCATCAGCCAACAACGGTAATCTTAGATTTTGTAGAGATTAGACGTTTTCATTTTAACCCGTGTGTTTTACAGACTTCCCTGCGTCGAGAAGATGTCAACGGAGTTTCATTTTTGGTGCCATAACGGATTTAGTTAGTTTTAAGTGTATAACTCGAAAACTAAATCGACAGTTTGTTTAGTGTCGGTCTCCTGTTTTCCGTTGATTTCTCTACAGCATTTAACTGATAGTGTTATTTTGATACTGTGAATTTGTTGTAGATGTGTAATTGCTGAAATGCTTTTTAAATATTAAGACTTTTCATTCAGCTGTACTTTTAACGAATTATTGGTTATGCATTCCGTCGTGGAAGCCCATTCTGCTCGGGTGTGCTTCGATAAACATATCAGCTGTAAGTTTCAAGCTATAATAGTCTCAGGTTGTTTTGATGTGAATGCTTTTCTTCATCGGTTCCGAGTTATTTCAAATAGGTATTATAGTATTAACATTATTATTTGAAAAATCTTACCTTACAATATAAAACCGTATTAGCGCCTTGCAGACGTCAGTGCCTTTCGATTCGGTTGTCATACCATTAACATGAAAGTGTGCTAATCTATATAATTTTTAATAGAATTTAGTGTCAGTGTATTTCTTTTATCTTCATTATATATTATCCTCGTTAAATGAGTACAAAACTTTGCTGTCTTTTATGGAATTGTAATTTTATATGTTTTTAATTTTGGTCTGTTGTGTTTTTTTAACCTTTTTCATCTGATATTTGTAACAGTGTTGTATGTGTTAGTACACATAGTTACAAGTACAATTAATTAAACCTTCCAATGTTAGTATTAATTCTCGGTAACTACTGTACAATAATTAATAATATGCAATATAAATACACATCAGTTAGGAGCAAAAACAATCGCCAGGAATAAACAAAACTTTTGGAATTTTATTGTTTTTTTTTGCAGAAAATTATTTGTATGTAATCTTATTTATGAAAAAAATATAGTTGGGCATGAAGAGGATATCTTTTTACAACTACTTATAAAGCTTTAAAAAAAAAATGTGTTGACAAAGTTTCATCACAATACACAAACACTCAGTTATACTAAAAATGCTTACAATGCAATTTTGTTTATAAATAATTAATTCTAGAGCTATTATTTTATACCATTCATATTATTCATTACCATTATTTTTAGCATTTCTCATATGGTTTTACACTGTTTCGGTTCCTGTATTTTTGTTCAATCTTTATTTCAAGAACAATAATAAATAATTGTTCTAAAATATCACAAAACTGAAAACGAGAAGAGATACAAAATAAAGTAAAAAGTGAAATATTTGAGAAAGAATAGACAAGAAAAAAATGCATTATTAGCATTACCAGACAGAAAAGGAAGGGAAGTGGTGGCACACTAAAAATTGAAATCCCGTCATCTTGTTTATAAAGCAACAAAGTATCATAATAACATAATATAATGTCACTTTTTCACAGCTGTCCACTGAAACTCCTTTGTTAATAAGGTGAAATAAGTGTATAGATAATAAATAGGCACTGAACAAATTTGAATTTTCTAAAATAATGTTTATTATTTAAAAATTATTAAATTGGGATGTATACATACTTCTATTTCAAGATAATTATTGTCTTTTCAGGTTAACTAAAAATTATTTATAGTTGCTTAATTTAGGCTATTAAAGTTCATGAATTGTGATTGATATTTGTGTAGGGATTTTTTTGATACAAAGTATTTAAACTTGAGTTAAATGGTGGATAGTGATCAAATGTTTCTCATTCAAAAGCTTTAAGATTTAAGATCGTATTCTCTTGTGCCAAAACTCAACCTGCAATAATTCATAAACAAATTTGAAGTATTTTTGGTAACAAATTTATATTCCTTCAGAGAAATGTTAAAAATACAGATTCTTTTTGGCAAGTTTTCATATGATATTAACCTGTAAATATCGATTGACTGTTGTGATGGTGAGCATGAGAAATATTTTAATTTTTATATAAAGAGGTGTTTATGACCACATTCGTAAGAGCATTTCTAGTTACAATAGGAGTTAAAATAAACATGATTGAATTTGATTTCTTGATATATTTTCTTGGCGGATATTGTAATGGTATATTTTTGAATGTTGAAAATTTATAATCTGTTAAACTTTGTACAATAGTGTATGTGTAAGTTACTTAACAGGTTTTGTGTAAATTAGTCGCAATAGTAAGTGTAAAATTACAATTAAGTTGCTATTGAGGTTGTTATAATTAAGTTTTATTCCCCTCCCAAATAAGACTTTAAATAATACTCGAACATTTTTACAAAATTAGGCTTATGTAAATGGTAAACTTGTTATTTGCATTATTCCTTTTGATACATAATACATAAATTTTTATGCAACATACATTTACATGTGTTTGAAGTCTGAAACAGAAGGATTTCAACCACATCAGGTCATATTAAAAAATGAAATTATCTTACAATCCCTACTACAGTAGACGCTCTTTTATCCGGCATGTTTGGGACCACGCCCATGCCGGTAAATCGATTTTTCCGGATAATAGAACTTTTTAGTTATTATTGGGAATACAGTAATCTGATAATCTATCATCTCGCTACAGTAATGAGCTGTGGTCGCGTGCGTTGGTTGACCTTGGCACTGCTCCGGAACACCTGCATTTGTGGACGGATAGACAGACAGACAGACGGGTGGACAGACAGCCGGGCGGAAGTTGGCGTCTAAAAATAGGTTGAATACAGTAGTGTACTGAGCAAAGTTTACGAACATCACTGAACGTTACTGCTTGAGACGTAAACAAACAACAGGTGACTAAGAAAAAGGCGGGAACAGTCCAGCGCAGTCGCAGTACGAAACGGAAACGACCGAAAATACCTGGAAAAACCCGGGTCGCCTGGTGCCGGTTAATAGAATGTGCCGGTTCATAGAATGCCGGATAAAAGAGCGTCTACTGTATGTTTGTTTTAGTGGAAAAATATCGTAAGAATATAATTAATTCCGAGACATAACCATTTTCAAGCAGCTATGTATAAACAACTTTATTAAGTTAACTGCCATAAAAAAATTAAAACAATTTAGTACGTAAAAGGAAAGAAGTACATAATGAATTTGCAAATTCACAATATAAGACTAGCACTGAAATGTTTACTGATTAATTTTTAGAACATTGATTAAGTTCAATCATTACCAGCTCAGTTACTAAAGTAGATAATTGTTAATATTATTGCTGTTAGTTTTTGTTTTAAGTAGTCATTAGTTGTGTATTTGTCATGGGCCCCTAGTTTAAATTGTGATTCTCATCATTACCTAATAATGTATGCCAATTAAGTTTTTACTGAAATGATGGAAACTAATTTCAAATTAGGTAATCTTTTTGATTTTCAGAATTTAATCAATTTAGGAATATTTTAGTGTGAGCAGCAAGTTTATTAGATTGGGTGTTCATCGTAGTGGATAATAACAATTGACATCAGGGAACAGAGATATTGGTAAATAACAATTCTAGAGTCACATTTGTTTTGGAAACGATTGTCTCAGTTGGTCAAGTGTCACATAAGTGTCTTAAGTTTAAACACATAATAACTTTTACAGATACAAATACCTAAATACTAAACTATTTTCAAGGCCCAAAATGAAATCTTTTGGCCCTTTTGTAAACCGCTATTCTTGACAAAATCCATGGAATTCCCTTAAAAGTTAACTACTGTCATTGGTTCTTTGTTGTTTAGAACCAAAAATAAAAACTTAAACCTTATCCGTCTTGACACTACTACCTTCAAAATTTACAACTAGAATTTTGCTAGCTAATTTGTGGCACTTTAAATTAAATCAGCTTACTTCAAATATTGCTTTAGGCCAGCAAAAGGTCTTACCAACTTGATTACTCATATTTATGTGCAACAAATTGATAAGTTAATGTACAGTCTGACGAATTCTTATTTTCTTTATTCATTGTTTCCCCAACTTTAAATTTTGTTATGCACACTTTATGTAAGTGCATTATTCTTTTGAAAATTTGTGAGTAACAAGAAATGCAGTTCAAACGTCAGAAACATTTAAGAATCCAACCAATGGTATCGAAGAAAATTAAAACCAGTAGGTAACAAAAAAGTCTGTATTTCTCTCCAACAAGAAGTGATCATATTTTCAAGGCCCACTCTAAATGCGTCATGATTAAGTTAAAATCATTCATGTTGAAGATCTTTAACCTAAAACTCCCATTTTAGGTGTCTTTAAAGAGAGCTAGGTATTACTTTTTCATAGGAACAATACAGGAAGTTTCCTCTGTTTTCCTTAAACTGTATGAGATTGGTAACCATTCAGAGAACTTCTAACGGATTTTACATGTGCTTTGACCATATGAGTTCCTGATTTACAGTGTTACCTCAGCTCTGCAAAATTTGTGATATAAGTTTCAAACCCATATTATACCAAAGTCATTTAACTTTTAGGATATAGAGTATTTGTGTCATAAGTAAAATTATTATAGAAAAGTTAGCAAGATGTTATCTCCTGCCTTGTTACATTTCTACTTTTGATTGTTGTGTGCAAATCCATTAATAACAAATGCAAAAGTGCAAGATATCAAAAACATTCATAAAATCTAATAAAACACCGTAAAATTAATAAACAATGACAAATAATCAATTGAGGAGCCTTTGGCTGATTCTAACCTAAATGCATATTACATTTTAATAATGTTATAATGTGTAGTACGTTTTTAGAGTAATGCCCGCAAAGTTAAGTTGCCGAAAACCAGATATTAAAGGAAACAAGTTAAAAATTATTTTTACTGTGCAGTTATTTTCAGCAGTCTCAAATGGCAACTTTGGAGATGGCGTCATTTAAGATTCTTTGATATTAGTACTTAAACTAGTTCATAACAATAATTTGTAACCGCAGGAAAGGTTTCTTTAGTGTTGTCCGAAGAAAGTAACCGATTACAATTATTAGGAGTTGAGATGAGTGTGTATATAAGTTTGTGAATGATAATTTTATTCGATCGCATCCTGTCATGTGTTCCTTTTGGGAGGGGCATTTTCTCTGAATGTTTGTTATGTGTTTAATAGTTAGGTTATTCTGATTTCAGATACTACCCACACTTACCCTACCCACGAGTTCCTCCCTTTATCTTCGCGAGGCCTGTCACGTTCAAGCCGGTTCCTTCCAACTTTCAACTGTACACCGACTTCCTTGTCACCGCATGGTGACGAGTATGATTATTTTATGTTTTGTTATTGAGTTCCGTTCTTGCCCAACTAATTTTCCATTTACTTTCATTTCTTCAAAAACTTATTTTCACTAACATTTGATTGTGATATAAACACATAGACTTAGGCAATAAAACTTGCAATTTTCAACGCCAAGTGAAAATGTTCCAAAATAGATGTTTAAAATGTAACTAGTCATATTTTGAGAATATATGTACAAATTATTGTATTGTAATTAGTATTTCTTATGTACAAACCGTTCTCTGTTATTTTCTTATTTTCGATATGAGGAAACATTTTCATTTATAAATTATTGTTTTAGAGGTTGGGAAAAACCAAATTTATTTATTTTATATATGTGTTAGTCTTACAGACAACAATTTTCATATACATTCTTTTATATTATACAGAAAATATAACAGTTGTATTCTCGACTTAATGTTCTTTATTGTGTAGTTTTTTGGTCTGTTTGTAGATTATACAACTTTACGTATTCCCTTTAAAGGGCTATTTTGAACATTTTAAGAAATGTGTCTTAAGTATAGTCTAATCAAATTTTTCCCAGCCATTCTACTATTTATAAACAAAAAATCAAAACTGAGCAGGCACACAAGAAAACATTACTGTACTTAGAACATTTTAAGTTGCATTTAAACAGTTCAGCCGGAAGCGAATTTATGTAAATATGTGTAAATACTTGTTATATTTTGTAAATACTAATTTATTTTAAATATGTTGTTTGTATTAATTTACAACAGGAAAGTTGGCTCAGTTGCTGGCAGGCTATTAAAATATAAAAACAATGTTTCAAAATTAAATTTTTTAAATAAAACTTGCCATATTTTATGATTTAATTATTATGTCAAAATACCTTTTACCTAGTGTCATAACATGGCATTAATATTAAATTGTATACGTTATTGGATTTAATCTTTTATATGTTTATATCTAGTTAATATTCTGCTTTATTATTATTATTATTACAACTACTACAATAAATTAAATAAGGTATTCCACATTGTCAATATTATCAAATACTCTTCTTTAGTTTTTTTTTTTTTGTAAAATTGGTTTCTTCTTGTATATAACTGTTATTTATAATATTTAAAAAAAGTAAAAAACTGGAAAACAAAATAAAAAATACAACACCTTTGTAAATATATTTGTATGGTGTTCATTATCTTTACCCTGTCAGTTTTTTCTTACCAGAACTGAATAATAGGAAACGAATAAGACAAGTAATACCATCGTGGATCATATGTTGTTGGCGTATGCTCATTCATCCCCTGCTGAAACGATTACTGTAAAACAAGTTTCAAAAAATCGGGTGCGGATTCTGAGGTTCTCAGAAATGTTAAATAACCCTCTAACATAAAGCAACTCTTAGTAGTTGTATAGGAATGGTTTCATACTTTATTAAGTACAGTAGAAGTCCGATTATCCGAGCTAAACGGGACCGAGACTACCTCGGATAATCAAAAACTCGGATAACACGGCGGTAAAAATTATAGGTTATAATTAGACAAAAATCGTATTGAAACTGGAGAATACAGTTTATTAATACAGTAATAAGAGATTTATGAGTAAATAAACTTTTTAATACTCTCCCCTTTATCCAATCTCTTAATTGCATTATATTTTGTTTCCAAAGAAACCAAAACTCTTTTACCTTTATCACTCATATTTGTGAAACAACACACTGATTGAAAACGGGACTGATGTTGCCCGGTAATCAGTTCGGCGTAGACTGAGACAATGGCGCGAACTGCGAACTAAAGATGGGTGTTATTTAACATAACAGGATGAATAACAGTGTTGCGGCCGTGGCAACGTTATCGCGGCAACACATTGCGGAGAACTCCCTGTTATTCTAATAACGTTTCTACACCCGTTATTAGAGTTGGCAATCGTTATTTAAATAACAGGTTGCCGCAACACGTTATTGGATAGCTGCGTTGTCGTTACAACCGTTGCCGGAAAACAACAATAATTCCCATCTCTAGCGCGAACACAGTCGACCGATAAGACTATTGGTCCTAGCAACAACCAATAGGAGTAGCTTGTAATACTCGACCTAGCAACCACAGCCGCTACATTTTTCAATCGATTTACGATTATTTATTTATTTATTTACGATTTATTTCCAAGGCTATATACAGTACTGTATTTGCCTCGGTTAACCCGGCGGCTCGGATAATCGGACCTCGGATAATCGGACTTCTACTGTACATTATAAATTATGCTAAAAATACAGGTCCATTAAATAAACTTCAGGGAATATTTGGAAAATTTATTGGTTCGATGAATGTCACATAAAAGGAGGGCTTATAAATCCTACAGTTTTAGCTGTGCAGTAAGCCTTTTATTTTAATTACGGATGCAGCTGCTGTATTACAATTAAACCCCCGCCGCAGCAAACCTGTGTACTCAGTGAATTTCCAATGCATAATACATGTCTCAATACCACATAAGGCCGCATACCAAGTTTCATAAAAATATATCCATAAATAAGCGATGTACACCATTTTGATTATTCTCCATATTAAACATGGGGGATAAGTACGTAGGTTTGCTGCAAAAAGGAATAACAAAATTAGTTTTTATGCAAATATCTAGATAACTCAACAAGGTGAAGCCACTAACCAAGTTTTATTAATTTATGTTCCTAATTAAGGGAGACATTACATTTTACTTACTCTCCATAAGAATAACATGGTGGTTGAGGGCGCAGGTTTGCTGCTACAGTAAAAATTGCTTTTTTGTGCAACTAACAATAGACCACAACCAGATGAAGCCTAATACGTTGATAAATAAGCGAAGTATAAAATTTGTCTTATTCTCCATAAGAATAACATTGGACAACATACTGTGTTAGCACTTTCAATATATCTGTAACCAATTGACGTAGATAAATGATCAAAACACCAAATCGTTTGTTTTTTAAAGCTGAAACCAATGGTGAAAACTAAAATTTGACTTTTTAAAATATTACATGTAAAACCTTCAAGAAACACATTTTTGGGGTACAAAACCCTCCCTCAAAATATCACTTTGGATGGGTCGATCTGTCTGGTTTTCGAACTTAAGTCTTAAATGTTTTACACGTTTCTACCAAATTTCATCAAAATCAGACCTTTTTTACGAGAGTTATCGCACCCACGGACACACACAGTGGTGAAGTGGGCCCGGAGCAGCGCTCCGGCACAGCTTCTAGAGCAGTAGTGCAGATTTTTAAGCCGGAGCGCCGCCCGTCTGTCGAAAGTGGTGAGCGGATGACGAGTCGCTCAGGAATAAAAAGGCCAGAACAAACCCACATCACTTCTATGTCCAATGAGTGGTATCGAGGAAATTGATAGTCAGGGGCTG
This sequence comes from Allygus modestus, assembly GCA_963675035.1. NCBI lineage: Eukaryota > Metazoa > Arthropoda > Insecta > Hemiptera > Cicadellidae > Allygus > Allygus modestus. The sequence continues at coordinate 86,542,844 of OY776114.1, forward strand.
CGCAAGAGACAACTCGTGTAACTACCGCTTGCATAAAAATGGCAGCAACATTGGTAGCACTTTTGGGTGCTCTCTCGTCACCTTCCCATCTGACGGTGCGACACCCCTCCCCCACCCGTCTGCCTTCCACAGACCAGTGTATATACGAATACAGACAGGACTTGTTATTCGCGCCACCAATCGTAAAACTCGCCTCCAAATGACAAATTTAGGTGTCATTAGTTAATCCTTTGCGATCGGAAGGCCAGCAAGAGTGGCCACACCGCAGTCGGCAGCCAGTCGGAATTCTTTCCATAGGCCGGGGACACACACGGCGGTTTTGTCCGTCACGGATTATCTGCTGTCACCGCCCATGGACAAACCGTTGTGGACACACATAACGGTAAAATCTCCGTCGCCGTATAAAAGCAGTTCAGTTCAGTGTCAGTATTTTGTTCACAAGTGTCGTTGGCTTAAAACTTTCTTGGATTTAACTTGTGTTAGTGTGTAAAAGTTTGTTGGTTCAAAATGAACAGAGAGTGCACTTATTATTGTTGAAGAGTTGTATTTTGAAATGAACAGAGTGCAGTTACTAGCGTTATTGTTATATCGTCGTCGAGCGAAGAGAAGGCGAAAAAACAGGAAAATTTGGGTTCATCCAATTAATGCAAGAAGAGAGGATGTTTGAACGTCCTACACTTTATTTCCAGACTTAAGAAATGACGAGGAACAATTTTTCAATTATTTCAGAATGTCGATTTTGTCATTTGACGAATTGCACGAACGGCTTAAGGACAAAATCCAACACAGAATACAAAAATGAGAATTGTATTCAACCTGTGGAAATGCTGGCTATTACTTTGAGGTAAGTCAAAATTATTATAGTTAGTATTTATTTGGAGTTGATGAGTTGTATAGACTCCTTAAAAATAAAAACAACAACCAGCTTCAAACGCTCCAAAAAAGTATGAAATAATCACTACTTCAGATATAAATACACGATACTAAAGTGATAAAGTTGTACCTGTATACTAAGCCAAATGTAACAACAATGTAATTAATTAATATATTGATTGGAAAAACACAGACCAGTAATCAATTAATTATAGATTAATTATCAAATCATTTATTCGCCAAGATTTATATATTAGGCCAAGAAAACGTCTTGGATATGGATTAAGTCCATATTGAACCCAAAATAATAACTACCTAATGTTCATGAATTTGTATCCTTTTAAATTTAACTTTGAAAGAAAAAAATGGTATTGTAACAAATAAAACCACGCTGTAATTACAACACAGTATATTTAACTGTAACTGAAAACATGTTGTTACATTTGAGCAAAATCAATCGTGCAACTTGAAGAATGAGAAAGTTCATCATCATCCAAAAGTTGTGAATAACTTTTGTAATGCAGAGTTATAGGACTTTAGGGCTTTGATGCTTGTGGTACAGACCTTTGGCATGTGGCTGCAGGATTTTTGGCCTGTGCTTCTTTAGGCACTTGTGGCACTTGAACAGGCTGGATGTGCTGAGCTGCAGGAGTAGGGCTCACTTGTGAATGCATATTAATTGAGTATGCTTGATGATGCATCTGCCCATAGTAAGGTTGTTGATGAAAGTTGAAATTTGATGGTTGGGCAAGTACTTGTAATTGTGACATCAATGGGTTGGGTAAATCATGATGTAGAGGAGCTGGAAGGTTTCTATTGTCCATTTTGGATATTACTTGTAAAAATTCCACTTGGCATTGCAGCCACTCATTATAATTAACTTTTTTATGTGAGGCAACAAACTTTCGAAAAATGACAATTTACTGTCTTTTTCTTCTTTGTTACTGTTGTCTATGGCTTTAATAATTTGTATATCCACTTCATCCATTTTTTTGTGTTGTCTTGGAGGAGGTTTTACTTGTGTTGTTGCTACCTTCCTTATAGTTGCAGAAGTTTTGGCAATTGTCGTCACTTTGGTAGGTACTGATTGAACACTGTCTTCTTGCTCTTGTAGGCTTATGTCATCTTCATCTTTATTTTCTCCATCTTCATTGTTGTAACTTTCTTCAGTATTTCTTTCTTGGTATATTTTCCATAAAAACTGAAGTTCGTCATTGAAAATATATTTTCTTTTTTTCGAAGCTTGCGAACCTCTTTTTTGATTCTTTATCCTTCTTTTCAGATTTTGCAAAGGCATCACATAGATGTTTCCACCTTTTTATGATTTCCTTACCTGCAAAAAACACCAAAAAAATATACAAGATAAGCTATTAAACTCTTTAAAGAGGGTCAGCCGCTATCTTCCCAATGTTATTTAATATAAAGGCTGAGTTTTAAATGATTCCCCCCCCTATTTTTTTACATTTCTTAAGATATCGACTCCAGACCACCCCCGATCATTGTTAACCAACTTATACTTAATTTTGACCTAGTTAATACTTTTGGCCGCCATCTTAGATCTGCCACATTGGATTCAACTATTTATTTTTAAATGTAAAAGTGGAGTTGTGACCCATTATATAGAAGCATAGGCGTAATTTAGGGGGGGGCAGTTGCCCCCCAATTATTCAGAGCAAGTTGTGTGTAAAAGTGAATGAAAAATACGATTACAATTAAGCTTACTCACAGTTTACTGTAATAAATAAGATATAATATTTAGCTATTTTTAGAAATAGCAGTTTTAGTTTTTATAATTTTATAACGGGAACATTGTTTATTGTAACTGAGTTATTGTAGTAGTTAAATAGTCAGTGATAATTTGATACAAATCGACGGAAATCATGAACTGCAGTCTGACTTTGTCCCGTAGCGATCGACAGATTTCTTGGTAACGGTCGCTGAGTAGCTGGTTGTGTAACACGACAATAACCTTCCAGTCTCCTCTTGTTCATTGTTAGATGGAGATATTAATCCAAATTTAACTGATATTTGATATTGTTACTTTTCAGCTTAACAGATAAAAATAAATACTTATACTTTAATTTTGCTTCCCGTAATTTTCGTCCTTGGATTCAAATCAGTCATTTCTTTACGTTTATAGAGAACACGAGAACACTTCTAGCTATCGTTTATATATTTGAATTGTGAAATTTATTGTGAATTCATAATAAGAATCTACAGGCAACTTAATAAACATTAATCTTTAGTATAATTAAACTACTTTAGGTTTTAATATTAATATTTCAAAGGCAATTAGATAAACTTAAAACCGTTTGCAGTTCCTTTAATATGTCGATGATTATAGTTATTTTTATGGAATTGCTTCTCGTATGTAAATAAACAAGCCTAAAAAAGAATTATTTTGCAAAGAATTCTTAATAAATGAATTTCAAGATTAGTTTGCCATTCAAAACAATAATATAATAAATAATACTTATAGCTGAATTTACTAATTCTTCGTAGGTAGGCTAAACTTATTTATTTTAAAATGAAAAGCAATCGCCTACAGTACAATTTGGAATTCAATGTGAAAGACTCAAATGCTCATGGAAGAGATATTTGTATCCGTTCGTTTCTTTAATTTTGCTTCTGCGTACAAATTTACAAATATACAAATTTACTTGAAATATGTGTCAGGCAATTTAAATAAAAACTGTAGAATTTTAAGAAACGGCATCAATTAAACACAAAGGGCTGAATTTTCAGAACAGTGGCACTATCCGATGGCGGAAGTCTAAAGTCCGTGGTGATTGATATTACGTTGTTATCATCCATTTTAATATCAGACGTTTTGTTTTTGTTGTTTGTTTACAACTGAAGTTTTTTGGGTACAAACTTGCTCGGATTCGAGCAACAGGACAACTATTTGTTTTTACTGTAACAAAGTGTATTGATCAAGAATTTTACTCATGAAATGAAAAGTTGTCAGCTTGATTGACTGACGTACATTAGTACTAGGAAGGGACTAAAAGAGTGGAAGGGCGGCCGGTATCTCTAATATTAAGTTAATACATCCGCATATGTAACACACCCAGTCACATGAATTCTAGACCACTTCCAGAGATGAGCTAGAAATGTGAAATTTAACATGACGGTAGCTTGTAGCCTACCTCGAAACCCCCGGAAAAATCGCCAAAAGTTACATTTTCAATTTTAAAACCTATAATTTGTACTTTGAAAATTATAAATTTTAACATTAGGCTTATGGAGTTTTGAATCAAAACAAAAGAAATTGTAACAGCTGTAACAAATCTCTAGTAAACTGTCAAAGTAACTTTCACATGGTATAGAATAAACAAATGATAGTACCATTAATAAAGATATAGAGTGGATATATCACAAATGAATCAAAACTTTATACTGTATAACAATAATCATCGAAGGGAGATTGAGTTAAGTGGGGGTTTGGGGCGGAGCACCCAGCGAGCAAAGCGAGTAATTCTATTCTCTCGTATGTGTGTGTAGGTACCTTCTTTTTCCCACCCGCAATACCAAATTTTCTAAGGGAATGGTGATATAAGGGGAGGGGGTAACATTTTGTATAATAGGAGGATAGAACATTTCATATAATAGGAGGATAGGCCATAGACAACCCTGCCCCCCCAATCGACATGCTGAAATTACGCCTATGTTGTTATTCTTTTTGTAAATTGGTATAAACCATTGGATAATAAACGAGTTCGCATGCAGTATGCTAACGTGAGGGAAGTGAATTTCCACATAATAAACTTTTAAAACTCAAAATCAGTGTAAAAACATACATTTACCAATTTTTATTGAAATCTGAAAACATTGATTTTTTTTCTTATGCTCCTGGTTTCATTTACCTGCAATGCTGGGAATATAATTTTGCACATTATAAGGTTAGGAGAATGTCCAGTCAGGCTTGAAAGTAGGCGTGAGGTTGCTGGGGATGATTAAAGCACACCAACATATGAATAACAGGCTTTTCTAATGTAAAATCTCCATAATTAAGACAACGTACTGTGTTTGGTCGATACACATTTTCTTTAATAACTCGGTAAATATTTATGCTAGAATGACGAGAGAGGGCTTAAACTTTTTGCCTCACTAATTCCCATCTTGTTACATGCATTAATTGTACATCCGGGGCTTTTCTGACCCTTTTTGGGCCCAAAAACTCAAAATTTTAAAGAATAATCCCCAAAAAAGGGGTTTAGAGTTTTCCGATTGTTTTGCCCAACAAACTTGTCCATCTGATTGTAGAAAGGAACGTCCCTACCAAATTTTAAGTAAATCGGACAAAAAATGTGACCGCAAGAGTGCAAACACATATATAAAATATATAACATTTTGAACAACCCCCCAAAACGTGTTCAGGGGGTCACGTTAGGAACTTATATGGTGGTCCCGGGCTTAAGTTTCACCGTGTGGGTCATGCTAATAGTTCACTTTCCATAGGAAATTCACTAATAAATAAATAAACCTAGTTTTCTACTTCAGGTATCTTTTGCCGCCATATTGGAAGATGGCAGACATGTTTTTTCATTATGGTTAACCTTTCTTCCAATTGTGCTAAAACTCAGAATTAACATGTAACACTAGAACAAATTTGACCCGAAGATGGCTTTACACACATTTAACAATCCTACTTGTATTTTTGAGCATTTATAAAATGCAAATGTATTTTACAATATTTTTTAAAATACTTTCCCTCTTGGTGTAGAGCTTTTTAGCTTGTAGTTTATTTTTGTATGGAAATCATTTAATTTAAATTACAAATCCACCCCACCCATGAATAAAAAATTTTATTCAAGAATTTAATTTTTTTCCTTGTTTGTATCATGTTGATAACCACAAAGCTTAAAGCTAATAATTTTCTGACTGAACTTTCCACGTGGGAGTCAATTTCCTCATAATTAGGGGGTGGAAAGGGGGACAATTGTCCGACCAATAATTTAGAGAAAATATTATTGTAACATATGAATAGCCACAGAGTGTAATTACAATCACCGACCATGTTTGCCCCCAATCAAAATACAGAAATTATGCTTATGACTTTTCCACCATGCTAGGGGTCATGCTGATGCTTTTAGAGACATCTTCGCTCTGACTGGTTTTCACAAATCGGCAAGTTGTGTTCTGCATCCTTTTTCTGTTAAGGCTGCTGGATTTTGGCAGAGAGTTGCCGCAGGGATTAATCCGTCATCCTCTTCCAGCACCTGTATTTTTTCACTCCAAATTCTTTTTCGTAACGTCTTTCATTATTTGGTGACTGCCAACTTCCCTTCTCCCCTGGCTCGTTACCTCTTCTTTTGTTAGAGGCTGCTGGGTTTCGGCAGAGGGTTACCGCATCCATTTTGTCCTCTTCCAGCATTCACATTCTCTATTTCCAACACTCTCCACTTTGATATTTTCTCGACTTCAATAATCTAAGTCAGCCACCTCCACCTCCTCCTCAGACGCATTGTCCAACCTCTCTGATACTGTCACCCACGACTCAGCTCTCCCAGCAGACTCCACCTCCACCACTGCCTCTCCTCCCAACAGACACCTCCTCCACAATTAACAACCTGCAACGGCAGCTCCCCCCAGAATAACAGTTCCCTTCAAAAACATGTGGTTACTGAAATGAGAAAGATGGTGAAATGAGAGAGATGAATTGTATCACAGTACTTGAAAGCAAGCTACAAATTCATCAAAATCATTTCCTAGGTTTTAAAAAGTTATGAGGAAATAATTACTACGGCAATTGTTTCATTGTAGTCGATTTTAAAATATTTATATTATACTAGCTGACCCGACATTGTCCTGTCCTAATGTCATTGAATTTGTTTCATGTCAAATACTCGTTAATTTTCAATATGAGCTCGTTCGCTTTGCTCACTCGCCTATCGAAAAAAAAGTTTATGTCCTACTCTCAGACCTACCGAATATATACACAAAATTTCATAAGAATCGGTCAAGCTGTTTCTGAGGAGTTTTGTTCCAAACACTGTGACACGAGAATTTTATATACTAGATTAGGTACTAGCTGGCCCGACAGATGTAGTCCTGTCCTAATGTTTTTGCATTTGTTTTATGTCAAATACTCGTTCATTTTCGAGATGAGCTTGTTCGCTAAGCTCACTCGCCTATTTTTATTAAGTGCTAATTTTGGCATCGAAAAAAGATTTTGAGTTAACATTCAAATAGATTTGTTATTTCCATAATGAACATATGTTTATGCCTTTTAAATATGTTTAGATATAATCCTTGTTAACAGCCGTTTGGTGTAACTAACTGAACTTTGATCAAATCGATGGGAACTTTGAAGGCCAGTGGGACAGAGCCCTTAGGTCGGATTACAAATTTTATTTTATAAAAAAACCTTTTCCTGACATTAATGAACACAACAAAAATTATTATTCAATTTGGTGCACTCATTCTTAAGTTATGACGTGACCTAGGGAAATAGGGATTCATTTTAGCGAATTTCCCCTATAGGGAAGAAGCTATTACCGTAGGTCTCATGGTAAGACTTAAGCCCGAGACCATGATAACTTTTTGTTTTGATGTCCCCAGATGTCCAAAACACTATTCGTTCAAATTTATATATATGTATATATATATATCTATATCTATATATCTATATATATATATATATATATATATACATATATATATATATATATATATATATATATCTATATATGTGTCCGTGAATGCGATAACTTGAGTAAAAAACGTCCGATTTCGATGAAATTTGGCTCAAATGTGTAAACTGACATTTATGACTTTAAGTTCGAAAACCAGAAAAATCGGACCATGGGAAGGGGGGTTTATGGGGGTTTTAAATTTTCCAAAAATCAGTTTTTTGTATTTTTTACCCTAAAATTTTTAAAACACTTAATTTTGGTTTAGACCATGTTATAGAGCTTAAAAAAACAAATAATATGGTATTTTGAATTATTAACCTAGGTTAAGTGGTTGCGGAAAAAATCCAAAAAACATGCTCATAAAATCTCCCATGTTAATCTTATGGGAAAAAGGTTTTTGGCTTTTCCTCAGTTAATTTTACTTTAAACTTCACATTTTCTTTTCCCAATCACTCCAGCTCCACAAAACAATCATTTTGGTGTTTAAATTGTGATTCTACGTCAAACCGTTGCAGAGATATTCAAAGTGCTAAACACAGTACGTTGTCCAATGTTATCCTTATGGAGAATAAATAAAATTTGATATCTTGATTATTTATGAATGTATATTGATGAAATTTGGTATGTGGCTTCATGTTGTACTGGTATATTGATAATTGCACAAAAAATAAATGTTTTGTTGATTGTCCCCGTAGCAGCTAACCTGCATACTCAGCCCTAATGTTATTCTTATGGAGAATAAGTAAAGTTTTATATCTCCCTTAATTATGAACATAAATTAATAAAACATGGTAAGTAGCTTCACCTGGTTCAGTTATATTGATAATTGCATAAAAACTCATTTCTTATCTTCCTCGTTGCAGCAAACCTGCGTACTCAGTCCTAATGTTATTATTATGGGGAATAAATAAAATGTAATAAATCACTTATTTATGAATGTATTTTTGTCAAAATTGGTGAGTGGCTTTATGTACTAGTGAGAAACATATCAATGCATTGGAAATTCGCTGAGTACGCAGGTTTGCTGCGACGGGGGGTATTTATATATTAAGAAGATTTGTTTTAAAATAAGTATCACTAATACCAGCTTTCCTCTACATCTTCGCTTGCTCAGCCTATTTAAAGCTGAATTACTCAGCAGCTAACATTTAAATATTTTAAACTGGGCTCAAACTTGGCAGTTTTATATAATTTATGGCCTTAGGAGGGGTTGTATAAAAAATACTCGCTTTGCTCGCTGAGAGCTCCATTCCCAGACCCCCGCTGTAGAGTATATGTGTGGAAATCAATCATAAAACTGGAAATAACTCTAAATTAATGGATACTAATCCATCATATCACTAAGAAATTAAATATGGAAATTGGGATCTACCTTGGGGCCAATTTTATTTTAGACAAAAACCTTAAAAATTTAAGTTTCAATTTTGTTGAAAAGTCTAAATAGGCACAACTAGTCTATTTATCTGGTGCTAAGTACTTCTTGATATAAAAGTAGTGGTGTGTGGTAAATTATAAGCCTCCAGATATTATATACGTGCTTGGAAAGAATTAAAACCTTATCTTGATTTGTTCAAATATCTTTTAGGAGGCCGCTTTTGCATTTTCATTTTCTGGATGAAATATAACACCACTCGTTGCGGCTTTTATCTTCAATGGAGCACAACATGCACAAAATCATAGCCGCCTTTAAAGAAGGCCGCAGCGTAGTAAAATTGGAAGGCCGCAAGAGGAGTTACCACGCGCCTCGCCGCCCATATACTAGCATGGAGAAAACCAGTGTCCGGCTTCTAAATTTGTTATTTGTTACTCTTCAAGTTAGAAAATGCCGTTGAAGTGATATTTATATTTTTTGCAAACGTGTGTCTTACTCTGTTGTGAGCCCAACATGGTTCATATTTAAACTGAGGGTAAAGTTAAGCATGTTTATTGTCAGTATTGCTGGGTTTTACACATAGGCATAGTAAAACTATAATGCCCAACACAGTTGATTCAAGAATGTACAAATAACTTTAATAACTTTTTAAAAATTCCCGTAGAAACAAACCCACCCATTTGTTGAGTCAAGATATTTAATAAAAATTTAAAATGTGTATACTAAAGAGTTGTAAACATTTATTTTTGCCTTAATTTGGATTTTTTGAAGTTGTTAAGCTATAGAACAGGCAAGGTTATGTTTTGTATTCTTTTAGTCTGATATTAGTAACAATTACTTTTAGCGAATTTCCCCTATAGGGAAGAAGCTATTACCGTAGTCGGCATGGTAAGACCTAGGCCCGGGACCATGGTAACTTTTCGTTTTGAGGTCCCCAGACCCCAAAAACACCATTCGTTCGAAACTGTATATATATATGTGTCCGTGGGTGCGATAACTCTCGTAAAAAAGGTCCGATTTTGATGAAAATTGGTACAAACGTGTAAAGCAGCATTTATGACTTTAAGTTCGAAAACCAGATATATCGACCTATCCGAAGGGGTATTTTGGGGGGGTTTTGTACCCCAAAAATGGTTTTTTTGAGTTTTTTACATCCAATTTTTGAAAAAGTAAAATTTTATTTTTTCCATTGGAATCAGCTTAAAAAGACGCACAATTTTATGTTTTAATCATTGCTCTACGTCAATTGGTTACTGAGATATTGAAAGTGCTAAACACAGTACGTTGTCCAATGTTATTCTTATGGAGGATAAGAAAAATTGTATATCTCGCTTATTTATCAACTTATCCTGACGAAACTTGGTATATTGCTTCATTTCATTGTGGACTATTGATATTTGCACAAAAACCCATTTTTTGGCCGATAGTTCCCGTAGCAGCAAACCTGCATACTCAGCCCCATGTTATTCTTATGGAGAATAATTAACGTGTTATCTCCTTTAATTATGAACATAAATTAATAAAATTTGGTATGTGGCTTTACCTAGTTGAGTTATATTGATATTTGTATAAACCCCCATTTTTTGTATTCCTTGCTTCAACAATCCTGCATACTCAGCCACCATGTTATTCTTGTGGAGAATAATTAAAATGTCATAAATCGTTTATTTATGAATGTATATTGATGAAACTTGGTATGTGGCTTTATGTGGTATTAATATAAATTAATATGCATTGGAAATTCGCTGAGTATGCAGGTTTGCTGCTACGGGGGTATTTATCATTAGTTTCGTTTTAGCGAATTTCCCCTATAGGGAAGAAGCTATTACCGTAGGTGGCATGGTAAGACTTAAGCCCGAGACCATGATAACTTTTTGTTCTGAGGTCCCCAGCCCAGATGCCAAAAACACTATTCGTTCAAATTTATATATATATATATATATATATATATATATATATATATATGTCTGTTACCGCAATAACTTTTGAAAGAAAAGCCAATTTTGATGAAATTTGACAGAAATGTGTGGAATGACTAAGTTTGAAAACCAGATCAATCGGACCATGGGAAGGGGGATTTATGGGGGTAATCAGTTTTTTTAATTTTTCCCCTTAAAATTAAAAAAAACACTTAATTTTGGTTATAGCCATTTTACAGAGCTTAAAAAAACAAATAATTTGGTATGTTAAATCATTAACCTAAGTTAGGTGGTTGTAGAGAAAAGTCAAAAAACGCATCCATAAAATTTCCCATGTTAATCTTATGGGAAAAAGGTTTTTGGATTTTCCTCAGAAAATTTTACTAAAAACTTCAATATTTCTTTTTAACAATCCGTTTAGCTCTAAAAAACAATCATTTTGGTGTTTTAATTGTTGTTCTACGTCTAACCGTTGCAGTGATATTCAAAGTGCTAAACACAGTACGTTGTCCAATGTTATCCTTATGGAAGATAAATCAAATTTGATATCTCGATTATTTATGAATATATATTGATGAAAATTGGAATGTGGCTTCAAATAGTTGTGGTATATTGATATTTGCAAAAAAAGGTTTTTGTTGATTTTCCCCGTAGCAGCAAACCTGCATACTTGGCCCCCCCCTGTTATTCATATGGAGAATAAGAAGTTGTATATCTACCTTAGTTATGAACCTAAATTAATAAAACTTGGTGTATAGCTTCACCTGGTTAAGTTATATTGATAATTGAAAAAATACACATTTTTTATCTTCCTCTTTGCAGCAAACCTGCGTACACAGCTCTAATGTTATTCTTATAGAGAATAAATAAAATGCTATATATCACTTATTTATGAATGTATTTTTGTGAAACTTGGTAAGTGGCTCTATTTAGTAGTGAGACACATATATATATATGCACTGGAAATTCACTGAGTACGTAGGTTTGCTGCGACGGGGGTATTATAAATATCAATAGATATAATGCCGCATAAAACCATTTACTCAGTGCTAATAAATTATTTAAAAAAAAAAAAACATAAATAAAATTGAAACTAATGAGATACAACAGTTTATAAAGAGTAATTAATTTAGCAAAAAATATAAATCATGGACAACTGTCTATACAAAGTATGACAACTATGTCCATATTTGTATCTTCCAAAGAGATAAATTGTGCTTCGTATTGCATTTATTGCAGTTTATTTTAAGCAGTTTATTAGTGGCATTTATTAAAAATACTAGCTGTTCCCGCAGGCATCTCCTCGCAAATAATAATTTATAAATATAAAAACTATGAGTTTTATATATTAAGATGACAGTTGTAAGTGCTGCATTCTGTGGTTATCCCGTGGAACTACAACGAATCAAGATCAGCTGTTTGTATTTTCATCAGCTCAAACTTAAAGTGAATGTCCATAAGAACAACACAGGATTGGAACTTTGACTCCCCGTGGGGCGGAGCCCTATGGGAATTTCTTAAAACAATTTCTTAGTGAGCACCTAAGACCCAAGAGGAAGGTATGTTCCAAATTTCATTGCAATCCGTTGCATGGTTATTAAGATTTCGTGATTGAGTCAGTCAGTCAGTGGTATTTGAGTTTTATATATTAAGAAGAAGATTAATTTTCAACTGCATTCATCTAAAACAATTAGTTACTCTGACCATGTTTTACAAAGAAATCATCTATAAAACTTAAAATAAATATATAATTCATGTAGGCCTATGTTTAGTTTATTGCAAATTTGTATGTTTAATATTATTTTTCGGTTCTTGTATGCATTAACGATCCCAGACGCCCATTATATTTATTCTCTCCAACAAAACAAACTAATATATCTAACATGGTTGAAGAGGACGTATTACAACATAACAAAATACCCAATAAAACTGAACAAATCTAAGATACAAACATATTCATAACATACATATTCAAAGATTTTGATATTTTTGAGTTGTTTAAATGATTACAAGAAGACATATGACTGCTGATACATACTAAGTGCTATGTGTAAAGACTGTGTACTAATTATAAAGTCTCTCAGTATTATATTAGAGCACAGAAAAGTAAAAACTACGAAGAAATCTTGAAAACCTTTTAAAATTTCAAAAATCTAGCGCTATCTTAGGGTAAAGGAGACGAGATATGGAAATAAGTCATAGGACCAAAGTTGTAGATTGTCTCAAATCCGTGACCTAAGTGGTTTATGTTTTTCGATAGAACCATTCGTTTGGCAGCTAGAGCTTAATTAATACCCCCGTAGCAGCAAACCTGCATACTCAGCGAATTTACAATACATATATATGTATCATAAAGACACTTACCAAGTTTCACCAGTTTACATTCATAAATAAACGATTTATGACATTTTAATTACTCTTCCCCAGATAGCACATAAGCTTACGACAAGCTTGTCGCTTTCATTGGCACTTGCACGTGTAAACGTTTCATTTCATCGTTGCCACAACCCCGTCTAAAAGTTAAACCGGAAACTTTGTTTGACAAGAGTTTAATGTGACGTTTTGGCAACGTTGCCAAGCTCAGAAGCGCATATACCGTCTGCGCATCCTACCCACAATTCTCCGCCACCCTCTTCACTTGATCAGATTCATAGCAGAAGTTCCTGTCTCCATCTTGGATTAGTTGTGGACAGCATTTTGCCTCATAAGACACTGAGTATGGAGATTTGCTGAAACAAGGGTCACAAAAATGTGTTTTATACAAATATAAATATAACTCAACTAGATAAAGCCACATACCAAGTTTTATTAATTTATGTTCATAATTAAGGGAGATAACATTTTCTTTATTCTCCATAAAATAACATGGGGGCTGAGTACGCAGGTTTGCTGCTACGGGAACTATAAGCAAAAAAATTTTTGCTGTGCAAATATCAGTAGACCACAACGATATGAAGCAATATACCAAGTTTCGTCAGAATAAGTTGATAAATAAGCGAGATATAACATTTTTCTTATTCTCTATAAGAATAACATTGGACAACGTACTGTGTTTAGCACTTTGAATATCTCTGCAACGGTTGTAGGTAGAATAAGAATTTAAACACCAAAATTATCGTTTTGTGGAGCTAAACTGATTGGTAAAAGTAAATGTGAAGTTTACATTAAAATTAACTGAGGAAAAGCAAAAACCTTTTTACCATAAGATTAACATGAGAGATTTTATGAGCAGGTTTTTTGGATTTTCTCCACAACCACTTAACCTAGGTTAATAATTTAAAATACTATGTTGTTTGTTTTTTTAAGATCTATACCATGGTATAAACCAAAATTAAGTGTTTTAAAAATTTTAGGGTAAAGGATGCAAAAAACTGATTTTTGGAAAATTTAAAACCCCAATAAACCCCCCTTCCCATAGTCCGATTTTTCTGGTTTTCAAACTTAGTCATAAATGTCACTTTACGCATTTGAGCCAAATTTCATCAAAATCGGACATTTTTTACTCAAGTTATCTATCGCATTCACACACACATATATATATACATACATAAATATATATAAATTTGAACGAATAGTGTTTTTGTCATCTGGGGACCTTAAAACAAAAAGTTAACATGGTCTTGGGCTTAAGTCTTACCATGAGACCTACGGTAATAGCTTCTTCCCTATAGGGGAAATTCGCTAAAATACATTTTTGGGGTACAAAACCCCCCCAAAATACCCCTTTGGATAAAGCGATCAGGCTGGTTTTTGAACTTAAAGTCATAAATGTTGCTTTACATGTTTGTACCAAATTTCACCAAAACCATTTTTACGAGAGTTATCGCACCCACGGACACACATATATACAGTTTTCAACGAATGGTGTTTTTGGCATCTGGGGACCTCAAAACGAAAAGTTATCATGGTCCCGGGCCTAGGTCTTACCATGCCGACTACGGTAATAGCTTCTTCCCCATAGGGTAAATTCGCTAACAAGTCACTATTTTTATAAGACCAAAAGTGCCCCCATTTAGCATTTTTTTTGAAGGGCATAAAAACTAAAACTGTAAGATTTGGGCATTTTCCTAGGGGTTTCAAGGTACTCATGCCAAATTTCTCGTTCCTAGCTCATCTAGAATTAGTATAGACAATGATCTTTATTAACATATTCTTCAAGAACAGTACATGGCGTCAAAATTATTGTTGGAATACATAGTTTAAAATTCTATACCTCAGGGATACCTCAGGCATAGACATGGTATACCTCAGTGATTAGATTAGATAAACTTTTAGCCGTTAACTCCATGACAAAATTGCAAAAGACCTGTTTTTAGGAAATTTAATTTGCTTAAATTTTATATATAGGGCGTTTGGTCAAAACTAATAAATAAGGAAATACAGTAGACTCTCAGAAATCCAGACTATTGTGGCGGACATCCAGATTTCTCAGAGGTGGGCATGAATCTTTAATTCTGCCTTAATAGTCAACAATTATGACAATATGCGTTTATGTGCTGATTCAAGAATGAACTTCCAGAATAAAGTTATAAACACTCTGTAATACAGTAGAACATCATTAATCCATCACCAACGAGACCAAGAGCATGTCAGAACACAAAAAATGTTGGATTATCAGAGGAACACATTTATTACTTCAAAACGTGATAAAACTGTAGTTTAAACAGAAAATATTGAAATGTAAGTATATTTGTAACAATTTAATTTAACACTGTAAGTCATAAATGAAGTGTACTGTAATAAAAACTGTCACCGGTCTTCTGATTTACATCGTCAGTGATGTGTCATCGACAGGAGGGGGATGTTTATTTAGTTCCAAGTGGATTTAACTCCAAAATTATATTTCAGTTATTTAGTTCCAAAATTAATAAAATCACTAGTGGCGTTAGTTCCAAAACTCAATAATGATCTAAAATAGAGAGTGGATTTAGTTCCAAACGTCGTTGTGTCCAAAAATACAGTCAATATAGAAATTAGAAACTTTTTGTTTAGTTTTGGACAGAACGCAACTGGAGAAAACACTAGAAAACTACTTTTAAAAATAGTAGCTCTAGTTCCAAAAGCGGCCGAGTGGATTAAACTCCAAAAGTACAGCCGCCTAGAATTAATGTAGACTTCGCAGTCGTCTAAGCGGGCAACGATACTGCATGGCTGACCCCTGCGCATGTATACTGCGGAGCAAATAAAGAAGGAGCTATGGAAATAGCATTTAGAAGAAAACTCCAAAAATCAATAGCATATTTTTACCATAAAAATTGGGGATTGAGGATTTTGTTTATCGTTTTTAAATTTTACATGACAAACTGCTCAACTACTAGGTATTTCAAATAATTACCAACGTTAAAAAAAATAATAAGAAATATCTTTATTCATGCTAGAAAAACAAATAATTATCAGGCTACACAAAAATTCGCAGAAGCTTACGAACTAAAGCCTGACATTGATGGCACCTGAAGGGCAATGGGCAACCAAATTCTTCATACTGGTTCCCATTTGCCGTTGTGGAAACAAAATAGCTTTGAGTATGGACAAACCGTACACAGCACTCCATGCAGCCAGCGAAATGTCCACAAGGACTAAACACCCTCGTGGTCTTGTGGGTCATGCAAGTAGTGCAGGGTCGTTCTCCCCAGCTGCCACGATTAGCTCTTCTCTCTCGGAGAGGTTGCTCGCCAGCTCAGATCTCTGTGTAACCCAGAAATTCTAAGAAGAGACGTCTGCCATACTGGCGATGTTGAGGATGGTAGGGACGTTCCTGTAATTTTGCAGCTCAACAAGTCCGCCGGCCACATCAGGGAGATCAGAGGCTTCAGGAATCTCAACCAATCCATCCTGAGGCTGAAGTGTGTTTCCTGTAATAAAACCCTCATTAAGAAGGGGCTCCAGAAACGAAACAATAGGCATATTTATTCAACACACCAAGACTTGTTCAGTTATGATTATAAAATGGTAGTTCCTGGTCTTAAATATCTTAATGCGGGTCATGCTAAGGGTTTCTAGTCTACTAAACAAAAATTAGTTAATCCCCAAAGTAGAGGAGAAATACGGGTTTAACCCCAGAATCGGCGCTTTTTTCCCATGTTATTCTTATGGGGATCAGTTTTTGAGCCGACGCCCGATCCTACCCTACACAAATTTTCTTTTTGGCCCCTGCCTTATTTTCCCCCATTTAAAATTTGCATTAATTTTAATACATCCTTTGCAGAAATCCACGAGTTCAAAAATAACTCCACACTAAATAAACAACACATGTAAACAACTTAGAAGTTATTGTATAGTAGTGGGTAAAGGAGAAAGAGGCATCACTTCCGGCGCTTTTTCCCCATGTTATTCTTATGGGGAGCCGTTTTTGAGCCGACGCCAGCTCCCGCCTATAGAGCTCCCGCGCGTTGGCCAATACTAATGTCCAACCCTTGCCTATATTAAATATATTGTCCCCATCCCCATCCCTCCTCTATATTTTTAAAAATTAATTTTCAAATTCTAAAAAACTATCTTTGGTGTTTACTGTCCGATTTGTCTGCAATTTGGATATGTTATTGTCCTAGGCAAGTGTTTTAATAAATTTCACTTACATTTCCCAAATTCACCATTTCCAAATGTGTGTTAATACCTAAAATGTGTATGTAAAAAATAATATTGCACGACCAAATTGGAAATTTTTTTAATTTTTGCAGTAATTAAACTGCAAAAATGTCTTATTTTAGAGTTAAAAAATATGTTTTTATTATTTAAAAAAGATAAAATTTTAAAATTTTCAACCAAGGATATATATAGAAGCCCCAAAATCACCACCCTCATTCCAACAAAAAATGTTGACCTGTGCACAGTGCTCCACGTCTTACTCCAACAGAAGCAATTTATTACGCCATTATCGACTTGTTCACAAAGTTATTCCTAAAATTTGTAAAATATGTCATCAAATATTTGACAACAGCAATTTTAAAATGCATATGCTAGAGAACCACAATACTTGTAATGTGTGTAAGAGAGTCATCACCCGCGACAAGAAACGCCACCACCTACGATGTGACAAGCGACCCTATAATGTGTTTAAGTTTTACGGCGAGTCCGCGGATATATTAGACACTCTCCAATCTTGTCCTCTACCCATCAAATGGATTCTTATTAGGAGAGTAAAATTCATCAAACACTCAGTGGACAATAATGGTGATTTAATCATTGACAAAGAATGTATTGCTGATTTTCGAAGTTTAACTAATTTATCAATTGAGAAAGCACAGCTAAAGGCTCAAATTGAAAATTCACTTTTAAAAATCGATACCTCCATGCACAAGTATCAAGCTCAGGGCAGTGGATGGATATATGACCGCACCAAATACTGGCAGTTGCATGTTTACAAATATAAGCCCCTAACTCCCAAATCATACATTCCCACGCCAGAAAATATAAAATCAAAACATGCTGTTTTAAATATTAAAAACACCGATAATAAATGTTTCACCTGGAGTGTTTTAGCAAGCTTAAGACCAAGGAATAGTAAACATGCAAATCGAGTATTTTACTACGAACCCTATGAGGGCCAGTTAAATATGACAAATATAAAATATCCCGTAAAAATATCTGACATTGATAAATTTGAAAAACAAAATAACATAAGTGTTAACGTATATGGAATTGAAGGAAAAACAATATATCCACTGAGAATAACTAAACTAAACGGCAATACGCACGTCAATCTGCTGCTTCTAAAACATGGTCAGAAATCACATTACTGTTTAATTTGTGATTTTGACAAGTTAATGTTTAATTCTACAAAAGACAACAATAAGAAATATTTTTGCAAGTTCTGTTTGCAACATTTTGGCACCAAAGATAAATTGGAACGTCACATAACATATTGTAAACCCTTTGATGCCCAAAGAGTACAAATGTCTAAAAAAGATACACTACAATTTACGAATTACAAATATCAACTTAAAGCTCCCTTTGTGATTTATGCAGATTTCGAATGTTTTATAAACGGCGGCAAACACACGCCTTCTGGATTTGCTTATGTTGTGGTGAGAGACTCTAAAATTATTTACGAAGAGTTGTACAGCGGTGAAAATGTGATGGATGTATTTTTCGAAAAGTTATTTAAAACTTATGACTTTATTAAAAGTCAGATGGAAGTATATGTTCCCCTTGTAATGACTCCAGAGCAAGAGGCATCCTTCAAAAACTCTAAATACTGCCACATATGCCAACAGCTGTTACTGGGTGATAAAGTGCGCGACCATTGCCATCTAACAGGCAAATTCCGAGGACCCTCCCACAACGCTTGCAATTTAAACTATAAAGTAACCAAGAAAATTCCAATATTCTTCCACAACCTTAAAAACTATGATGGTCATTTAATTATGCAACACTTGGGAAAACTCAATCGCAAATTGAATTGCATAGCCAAGGACATGGAAAAATATATATCGTTCTCTGTTGATGATTTGGTATTTTTGGATTCATACAACTTTCTGTCTCTTCCCTTAAGCAAATTAGCTTCCAATTTAAATACATTTAGATTTATAGACAATCCACTACTACAACGCAAGGGTGAATTTCCATACGAATACATGACAGGACCAGAAAAGTTTTCAGAGACCCTACCACCCATAGAGGCATTTTACAGCAGCCTAACTAAAGAATGTATATCTCCTGCGCAATATGAACATGCTAAAAACGTATGGAATCATTTTAATATAAAGAATTTAAAAGAATATCACGATTTATACCTTAAAACAGATGTGTTGTTATTGGCTGATGTGTTTGAGACATTTAGGGACTTGAGTTTAAAGGATTATAAACTCGACCCTGTCCACATGTACTCACTGCCTGGACTAACATGGGAGGCGTGTCTTAGAATGACCGGCATAAAATTACAGTTATTTAGTGACATTGACATGCATTTGTTTATAGAACACGCCATTAGAGGCGGTGTAAGCATGATTTCCACGCGCTACGCTAAAGCCAACAATAAGTACATGGGCGAACATTATGACCCAAATCAAGAAAGCACCTATCTTGTATACTTAGACTGCAACTCGCTATACTCTACAGCAATGTGCGAGTCGTTGCCCGTTGATGGCTTTAGATGGACAAACGAGAAAGATTATAAAGCCAATAAAAATGAAAACTTTGGATTTATTTTGGAAGTTGATTTAAAATACGATAAAAGTTTACACGATTTGCACAACGACTACCCGCTCGCACCAGAAAAAATGAATGGAAAATTAATACCAAACTTAAATGACAAAACCAAATATATTCTACATTATAAAGCACTAAAAAAATACGAAGAACTGGGTTTGGTAGTTACAAAATACCACAGAATCTTAAAATTCAGACAATCAAAATGGCTCGCACCCTATATTAATTTTAATATTGAAAAGCGACAAAAAGCTGAACATGATTTTGAAAAAGACTTTTACAAACTGTTAAATAACAGTCTCTTTGGTCGAACAATTATGAACCAACGCAAGTTTCGTGATATACATCTTGTAGACGAGTCTATGTTAACAAAGTATGTTACAAAGCCAAGATTTGACTGCAGCAAAAAGTTCGATAACAACTTGCACGCTGTGCATTTAAATAAATTAATTGTAAAGTTTGATAAACCAATATATTTAGGAATGACCATTTTGGATATCAGCAAAGTAATCATGTATGATTTCCACTATAATTATATGTCAAAATTTAAGAATAAAAAGTTCTTAATGACAGACACAGACAGCCTTCTTTATTCTATAGTAACAGAGGACTTTTACAAGGAAATACAAAGCGACTTGGACCGTTTTGACACCTCTGCATACAGTAAAGACCATTTCTTATACTCTGATAAAAACAAAAAAGTTACGGGCAAGTTTAAAGATGAATTAAATGGTCAAATTATGTATGAATATTGTGGTTTAAGGCCAAAATTATACTCTTTCATTCCTCTACAGTGGTTATACGAAAAAGAAAATGAGCTAGAGGTTAAGAAGGCAAAAGGAGCTGACGGCGCTACAGTTAAACATCTCTTAAGACACCAACATTACTTACACTGTCTTGCAACCGGAGAAGATTACTACGAGAATGTTACAAGAATTAAATCCACAAACCACCATCTGCAAACATTAACGATGAACAAAAAGGTACTCTCTTTTGATGACGACAAGAGGTTTATTCTAGATGGCATCAACACCCTTGCCCTTGGTCACTATAAAATTGGTCAAACATAAATCTGTATTTACCATTATTCTTTGGCCTTTCCTTGTCTATTACAATAAAGCCATATTTAGACCTGTCCCAGCACTGATGGCAGAGATTTCTAAATTGGTTAAATGAAAAATCATTTCCCACATGATTGTTATACACATGTTTTAAATTTAAATCGTCTTGTTTAAATAATATTAGGAAATTAACATTGTCACGTAAATGTTTGTTTACTTTACTGTAAGATTGACACAAGTAAAAACTGTTAATATTTTTGTGTCTGCCCATTGAGAAAAATTGTGTGATATTTGGACTATTTATGTCGTCAAATACAACTATTGAGTGTGATTCTACATCATTTGGTGTGATTTCACAGTTTGAATATGTGTGTAATTTAACTTCATCACACAGACGGAATATTTCAATTATTTTTTTATATTTTTCTTGTTCTAAAGATTTGGATATTATATATAAATTTGTAAACTTTAATCCTTGTTTTTTTACAATTAAGTTATAAATTACAACAGTCTTCCCCGAACCACTGGGCCCTATTATAAGACAGCGAATATTATTAGGAAATAGGCCCAACTTCTTTGGTGTATTTTCTTTATGTGCAATTTTAAATTTGTTCTTTTGTTGAATAAATGACATTTTTTATATAATGGTGTATTTTCTTTATTGTGTTGATTCTTTGTTGAATAATTTTTTATATAATAAAAATGGCAAAGAGAAAGTGTAAGAAGGGTAAGGGATTATTCTTAAAGCCATATAGAGGCCGTGGCTTGTTAAATACCCTTATAAACAACCTTCCTTTCCCACTCCACATCCCGTCGTATTCATATTGTGGTCCAGGAACTAATATACGTGAAAATTTAGCCAGAAATGTACCTCCAAAAAATAAGCTAGACTCTTATTGTAAAGAGCACGACATATTCTACATGAATAATCCTGATACAGCCGCCCGGAACAAGGCAGATATGAGATTAGCGGACCAGGCTTGGACTAGGGTTTCGGCAAAGGACGCCAGTCTGGCCGAAAAAGCAGCAGCTTATGCAGTGACAAATTTGATGAAGGCCAAGGCAAAAATGGGAATGGGATTAAAATTTAATAAAAAAGATGGACAACTTTCAGCTGTTAGAGGCCGCAAGAGACGTGCCTCACTTTCGAGGGGTGTACCTAAAAAACGAGCTAAGAAAACTGACACCAAAAGTAAGAGAATGTGGAATTATTAATTTAGACAGTGACAGGGGCACACATTGGACAGCATATCGTAAAAATAAAGATATTGTAATATATTTTGACCCTTTCGGAATACAGCCTCCAAAAGAGGTAATTGAATATTTTGTACCATCTAAAATTTACTATACAACTGATCAAATACAAGATTTAAACAGTTGCATTTGTGGAATTTTATGTTTATCATTTATGAAAAATTTTAGTTTATAAAAATGGATTCATTTACTATAACATTCACAGGTACAGAGCCAGAGTTGAAGTCGGTGTTCTTTCCTCCTATAGAATTAAATGGTGATTATGTAATTGGACTGGTAGATTTTCAAAGTTATAATTCTATATTTAATGTTAAAAAACCTCTAAATACTTTGACATATTACAAAATGCACAAAATTACAACTCCAAAAGGGGAGGTTACAATTGACGAATTAAACCGGGCATTAGATGGTAAAGTTGAAGTTATTATACAAAATAAAGTAGCATTAATTAATACAAAAGTCAAACTTATATTTTACAAAGGCCTAGTTCCAAAATTAAATAAACTTAAAGACACAAAATTAACTATAGACGAGGGTGAGGATGTGTATTATTATGATCACAAAGCTCCAAATGTAATTGAAATTGCTGAAGGTACATACGAAGTGTTTGAGCTTGCGAAGGAAATTCAAAAGCAACTCCCAGATTTTGTACTTATAGCCGATAATAAAACTATGAAAGCCACATTACATTCTGGCCATGTGTTTGATTTTACAAAACCGTGTTTAGGGTCTGAATTATTGGGATTTAAAGGATTTTCTACTCCAGATATTGCGTTTAAATCCGTAAATAAAATCAACATAAATAATGTAAATGTGATTAGAGTAAAATGTAATATTGCGAATGGGTCTTATTTAAATGGTGACAAATCACACACCATACACAGTTTTTACCCAGAAGCTCCTCCGGGCTACAAGATTATTGAGGTCCCCAGAAATATTATATACTTCCCTGTAAATAAGAGAAGTTTAGATGTTGTTAGCATTACATTTGCAGATCAACACGACAAGCCAATTGACTTTAATAAAGAAGAAACTACAATTACTTGTCATATAAAAAAGATATGAGAATTTACAAGAACGGGCTAAGTGTGCAAAATGCCAGGTTTCTGCGATCAATTGGGTTGAAGTTAAAATTTTCTATTAATAAAAATGGAAGATTTTCTAGACGTTGCAGGAAAATTCCAATACGATGATAGCCTGGTTAAAATTACAAATCACTCCTATGTTCCACACAACACTTTAGCAATAAATAATTCCGATGAAATTCGAATATGCATAAATAATCAAGATTTACTAACACTCCCATGTAGGAGTTATTTGTATATTAAAGGAGAAATAGAGAATCATGATAAAGGACATTTTATAAATAATGCATTTGCATTCTTATTTGACGAAATTAGATACGAAGTTGCTGGTAAAGAAATAGATATTGTAAGAAATCCGGGAATTTCCAGTCTTATGAAAATATTGTGCTCTTACAATAAAACAACTAAATTGTCAAATGCAGCATTTGATTCTGATGAAAATTTAAAGGAGTTCCATAAAAGCGGCAAGTTTAGTACTTGTGTCCCGTTAGAGCTGTTAATGGGTGTGTTTGAGGATTTTAATAAGGTTTTAGTAAATGTTAAACAAGAATTGGTGTTGAAAAGATCCAAAAACGACTTAAATTGTATATTAACAACATCTAATGCTCCAACTGGTGTCGATTCTATTCCTAAAATTACACTTAAATCGATTCAGTGGGTGATGCCGCACGTGGTACCATCTGATGGGGAGAAGCTTCAATTACAAAAGATGTTATTGCAAAATAAAAATTTGCAAATTGCATTTAGAAGTTTGGAGCTACACGAACTTCCATCATACCCCGAAACCAAGAGACACACATGGTCAGTTAAGACGTCATCGAGTTTGGAGAAGCCCAGGTATATTATATTTGGTTTCCAAACTGGTAGGGACAACAGTGCACGAAAAAGAACTGATGAATTTGATCACTGTAAATTGAAAAATCTCAAAGTGTTTTTAAACTCTGAATATTATCCTTATAGTGATTTAAATCTCGACTTTGAAAATGGAGATGCCTCTAAAGCTTATGAGATGTTTGTGAGGTTTAGGGAGAGTTACTACAACACCGTCCCCGATCCTATGTTTAACAGAGCTGACTTTATAAATAAATATCCTCTAATTGTAATAGATTGTTCTAGGCAGAATGAATCAATCAAAGAGGGGGTTGTAGATATTAAATTAGAAATTGAAACTGCAGAAAACGTCCCTTCAAACACATCTGCATATTGCCTAATAATACACGATAAGGTGTTTGAGTATAATCCTTTGACAAATGAGATAAATAAAATGTAAATAAAATGAAAACAAATATTCAACAAGAATTGGTAGAGTCTGCAAAACAAATAAGAGAAAAATATAGGGCGTTAAAACGTGGTAAATTTCTAGAGGCTGAAGAGAGGTTCCAAACATTCCAACCGTTAATAGAGCCTTTGCAAGAATTAAAAAATTTAGCCACAAAAACAGAGAGGCCAGTTCTCCCAATGATTTTAGAAAAGACCCCGTCTAGAATACCAAGAATAACACAGATAACACCGCACAAATTAGATTTTGGTCTTTTAGCATCAGACTATTTAGGAAATTACCTTAGTAGAAGTAGTATGACAGACACCACATATGGTATTAGGCGAGAAGGAAATAAATTTTTTATTGGGAATCAGGAAGTTCAAATTGCCAATGATGATGTTACAGTTGGAGAAAAAATTTATAAAGGGACAAAGGGATTGTGGGAATTGTTAACTTTAAAAGAACCCGTAAACTATAGTCAGGCTGATTTGCAAAATTATAAAGAGATTTTGGAAGCTACAAATGCACATTTAAAGGGTTATAAAACAGGTGCGGCGATGTCAAGCAATAAACACACTAAATATCTTAATATAATTAAACCCCTGTTTAAGACTGTTGGTGAAGGTTTAAGGCAGGTAACTGGTAATAAAATAGACTATGTTTATTGGGACGATCCTAATGAGCTTGTAGATAGGTTAAGACTGCTTTGGTTAAGCCGATTGGCGGGAAATTCTGGAGTGGATAATGAGATAGATTCTATCATAGAAGAATTGAGGGAAAGCGGAATTGTTTATTAAATAAAAATATGATAGATAAATTTTATCGCATATATAACCCGTATAGTAAACCAGAAGCTAGAAGTTTTAAAGAAACCACTTTAAATCTAAAAGATGATGGTTGGAATGCTTTAAATTATAAAATTAGTAATGTTAAAGGTGGGGAGTTTACTGACGATGTATCGACTTTGGGGGCAGACGTTAACCAGGAAAGGTGATGCTTTTGTACAAGGTAATACTAAATATAAGTTTTTAGAATCCAAGAATAATAATTGGAACGCTAATAAACGCAAAATTACTAATGTTAAACGAGGTGAAAGCTCAACCGATGTACCCACATTAGAGCAAACTTTAATAAGAAAAGATGGTGTCTTTGTACAAGACAAAAATAATTATGAATTTTTGGAATCGGAGGGAAATGTTTGGAATGCCAAAAAGCGAAAAATAAGTAATTTGTTGGCTGGTAAAGAAAGCGATGATGTTGTAAACGTCTCTCAAGTACCAAAAATGGATCTAAACTTTTGGGATTTTAATAATAAAAGGCTAGTTCGTGTTAAACCCGCTGTTGATGAGAACGATTGTGTTACAAAACATCAGACTGTGACTTTAGACGGTCTTAAATTTGATGGTAAAAATAAGCAATTAACAAACATTTTACCTGGGACATTGCCAAATGATGTGGCTGTTGTTAAGCAAATATTAACAAAAGGTGAGAAAAGCATAATAAAACAGGGGGATAAATATTATAATGTATTAACATTAGATGGCGATATGTGGGATGCAGAGGACAAATTAATAAAGAATATACCTGAAGGCAAAGATAGGAGTGATGTTTGTTTAATGTCGCAGGTTTTGAGGTATGACGATAATATTAAAACTTTTAGACAAGACAATATTAAATTTGATATTTGTTTAAAATCACACGCATTAAGGTTTAACAATAAAACTAATAAATTTATGCAAGACAATAATGAAATCGATTTGATGATGTACAATCCTAAATTGTTGGTTGCAGACCCTACGTCTTTAAGCGGATTTAAGACTTTAGATGGAGGGGCATATTTGCCAAAAAACTATGTATATCAAAGAATGAGTGATGGTATGTTAGTTGGTAGCAATGGAGGTGTTTTTGAAACGACAGAGACTGGCAGATACGTTAACATTAAAAATAAAGAATAAAAAATGGAAAAAATTGCTTACGAATTGCATAAGCCCGCGAGAAAGAACTTTGTTAGAAGGTCTTTTAAGGTGTTGGGTATAAACGAAACTGTTCAAATAGATTTAATAGATATGCGGAATTATGCTAGAGAGAATTCTGGGAATAAATATATTTTAACTTTAATAGACACATTTTCTAAAAAAGCTTATGCTGCTCCACTAAAGAATAAAACTGGATTAGTAGTCACAGAAGCTATAAAAACTATTCTCCCAAAGGGAGTTAAAAATATTCAATCTGATAACGGAAAAGAATTTTTTAATGAACATTTTACCAAACTAATGAAAATTCTAAATATTAATCACTACCACACTTACTCTACAACTAAGGCAGCTATTGTGGAAAGGTTCCAGAGAACTTTAAAGAATTGGTTGTATAGAGAGTTTAGTGCACAAGGGAGTTACAAGTGGTTGGATTTACTTCCAAAGTTAATAAGGATATATAATAATAAAATACATAGATCCATAGGGATGAAACCTAACCAAGTAAGTGCTAAGAACTCTAAAGACGTACACGAAAGGTTAGCATCTAAAGTACAAGTTAAAAAGCCAAAATATAAGGTGGGTGATAGTGTAAGGATATCTAAATATAAACATGTATTTAGTAAAGGATATACCCCTAACTGGACGGGAGAGCTTTTTACAATAGCAGAAGTTAAGAAAACAAAGCCTGTGACTTATATTTTGAAAGATGAGAATGGCAATATAATCAAAGGAGGATTTTATACAGAAGAATTGTTAAAGACTAAATATAAAGACATGTATTTGGTAGAGAAGGTAATTAGGAGGAAGGGTGATTTATTATATGTCAAATGGCTCGGGTTCCCAAGTAGCCAGAACTCGTGGATTTCTGCAAAGGATGTATTAAAATGAATTTTAGGGTCAAAATATGGCAAGAGTCAAAACGGAAATTAGGGTGCAAAAGTCAGTAAATAGTTGGCAATTCAACCGTAATAGTGAATTTGGGAAATGTAAGTGAAATTTATTAAAACACTTGCCTAGGACAATAACATATCCAAATTGCAGACAAATCGGACAGTAAACACCAAAGATAGTTTTTTAGAATTTGAAAATTAATTTTTAAAAATATAGAGGAGGGATGGGGATGGGGACAATATATTTAATATAGGCAAGGGTTGGACATTAGTATTGGCCAACGCGCGGGAGCTCTATAGGCGGGAGCTGGCGTCGGCTCAAAAACGGCTCCCCATAAGAATAACATGGGGAAAAAGCGCCGGAAGTGATGCCTCTTTCTCCTTTACCCACTACTATACAATAACTTCTAAGTTGTTTACATGTGTTGTTTATTTAGTGTGGAGTTATTTTTGAACTCGTGGATTTCTGCAAAGGATGTATTAAAATTAATGCAAATTTTAAATGGGGGAAAATAAGGCAGGGGCCAAAAAGAAAATTTGTGTAGGGTAGGATCGGGCGTCGGCTCAAAAACTGATCCCCATAAGAATAACATGGGAAAAAAGCGCCGATTCTGGGGTTAAACCCGTATTTCTCCTCTACTCCCCAAGTTTTGTAACATTAATTTTGCTTGCACATTAGCCTGTCCCCTGCCCCCGTCGTCTATAGCACTGGAAATGGATTGTTAAAATAGTATCGCGATTAATTTATTGTTGTCAACTATTATATTATATTAGTTTATATTTATAATACTTCGATGACAATAATGAAAAACTGTAGTACTGTTTTATATAATTATCATGAGGTAGGGCGTCTCCAAACAATCCGTCCCCTTCCTGTTCCTCCACGGCCTCTACCATAGCGGCCTCTCCCTCTACCCCTACGACCTCTTTGGGGTTGGCCATCTGCAGCATTAACGGCATCTTCTTGATCTGTAACAATGTATGTGCATTTGTTTATTGTATGGCTTGAAGAAACCATGCTAATAAACTTATTTCACTTCAGATAGTGCTGGTTTTAGCGAATTTCCCCTATAGGAAAGAAGCTATTATCGTAGGTGGCATGGTAAGACTTAAGCCCGAGGCCATGGTAACTTTTTTGTTTTGAGGTCAACAGATGCCAAAAACACTATTCGTTAAAATATATATGTATATATATTTAAAACGTGTCCATAAAATATCCCATATTAATGTTATGGGGAAAAAGGTTTTAGATTTTCCTCAGATAAATTTACTAAATACCCCCGTTGCAGCAAACCTGCGTACTCAGTGAAAATCCAATGCATGCATATGTTTCTCACCACCACAAAAGGCCACTTACTAAGTTTCATAAAAATGCAAAAAAAAGAGAAGAAATATTTGTTTGTGCAATTATCAATATAACTCAGCTAGGTGAAGCTACAAACTAAGTTTTCTTAATTAATGTTCATAATTAAGGGAGATATAAAACTTAACTCATTCTCTATAAGAATAATATTAGGGCTGAGAATGCAGGTTTGCTGCTACGGGGATAATCAACAAATCAATTTTTTGTGCAAATATCAATATACCAGTACTACGTGAAGCCACATACCAAGTTTCATCAATATTCATTCATAAATAATCGAGATATCAAATTTTATTTATTGTCCATAAGGATAACATTGGACAACGTACTGTGTTTAGCACTTTGTTCATCTCTGCCGAACCTGGACGAGGAACCAAAGTGGCACTGCCAAACAGTGTTTTCGGAATGAGTTGGGGATGTGTACCGTTTTGGGGTAGTTGTATTTCTGGGAATTGTTGACATTGACGAATGGATCCGGTACTCGCACATATGGTACGGCACGACACTTGTTCTCTGCCTTGCAAACAAATTCAATTACGATTTTTAATTCGCAACAGTTTAACAGTCTTTTAAAAACAAGCGGACCCCAACACTCATCCAAATCTCTAAATAGGAACGATTTATTACATACTTCTAAATACCTTTTAGCGAATTTCCCCTAAAGGGAAGAAGCTATTACCGTAGTCGGCAACATGGTAAGACCTAGGCCCGGGACCATGATAACTTTTCGTTTTGAGGTCCCCAGATGCCAAAAACACCATTAGTTCAAAACCGTATATATATATATATATATATATATATATGTCCATGGGTGTGATAACTCTCGTAAAAATGATCCGATTTTGATTAAATTTGGTACAAACATGTAAAGTAACATTTATGACTTTAAGTTCGAAAACCAGCCAGATCGCTCTATCCAAAGGGGTATTTTGAGGGGTTTTGTACCCCAAAAATGGATTTTTTGAGTTTTTTACATAAAATATTTTAGTAAATCCAATTTTAGTTTATACAATTAAATTCAGCTTAAAAAAAACAATTTGGTGTTTTGATCATTGCTCTACCTACGTCAATTGGTTTCCGAAATATTGAAAGTGCCAAACACAGTAAGTTGTCCAATGTTATCCCTAAGGAGAATAAGAAAAATTTTATCTTTTGCTTATTTATCAACTTATTCTGACGAAACTTGGTATATTGCTTCATACTGTTGTGGTCTGTTGATATTTGCATAACAAATTATTTTTTTTGCTGATAGTTCCCATAGCAGCAAACCTGCGTACTCAGCCCCCATGTTATTCTTATGGAGAATAAGTCAAATGTTACCTCCCTTAATCATGAACATAAATTAATAAAATTTGGTATGTGGCTTCACCTAGTTCAGTTACACAAAAATTTTCATAAAAACCCATTTTGTGTGTACCTTGTTTCAGCAAACCTGCATCCTCAGACGCCATGTTATTCTTATAGAGAATAATTATGTCATAAATCATTTATTTATGAATGTATATTGATAAAACTTGGTATGTGGCTTTAAGTGGTATTAAGATACATGTATATACATTGGAAATTCGCTGAGGTCGCAGGTTTGCTGCTACGGGGGTATTTATAATATTAATAATACAGTTATAATGGAGTAAAACTTCTGTTGAATTAAAAAAGTGTATTAATATGACCTTGCTCCAGAAATAATTGTATAGTGATGCATAGCAATTAGCTGGTTAATAAATTTGTCTTAACCTATATAAATAGTGTAAAATATGTCAACTAGCTTCAAATGCAACAAATTTTGTTTTTCTAATCATCACTCTGTTGGAGTGACGAAAGACTCTCGGTCTAGGTATTAAGAATAACACTGATGGATAAGGTACTGCTTTTAATGCTCATTACTTTTCTCTCATCATGTTATTATGAACATATAGGCTTACCATCTATTATTATCCTAGGCGAAACATTATTGTGGTCACATGGGCTAAGTGACTTATTGTAGAAAGCCTAACATTCAAAGCCAGACATTGACGTTATTATAAACATGTTCCAGTAAATTTTACTAGCTTGAATTTTTAATAGTGTATTGCACTTAACAGAAAAGAACAGTGTTTTAAAAATAACTTGGTGATTGAGGATTACGCTTATGCCTAGTCACTTACCTTCACCTCCAGTGTCACCGCCGCGCCGCCAAGCCTTCTACCTTTGTACAACCTCTTTCTACATCATTACAAGTAATACTCAAACGTATCTTGTGAAGTGATACCGGAGCGATTAAAATACCGATAAAACCATTATTCATAGTCAATTTTTCAAAATATAATAGGGATTGGAGTCTATTCACATGCATGGGAGTTAATTTTGTTCAAAACTGTTATGAAATTGTCCCGATTACCGTTTCCATTTTAAACTTGCAAGTGCCTCTATTGTAATATACCCTTTCTATTATTAAAGAATAATTATTAGACGTTAAGGTGTTTATCTCACAAACAATATTTATTTCAAAGTTACATAAAAACAGATGATACGAGTTTTGGGGCTAACAATGAATAGTACAGGCAGATGGGAAATTAAAAATGTTAAAAATGAATACAATTAAAATGGCGGCTAAGAGCTTCTCTTAAATCTCAGGGGTGGTTGATCGAGCTGGCTCAAAGGTTATTGAACATTTGATCAAATTAAAATACATGAAAATGAATACCAATTGTTTAAGATTTGTGCTGAATAAAGCTTTACCAATATGGATCTCTGAATGAAGTTAATTTGGGTTAAAGTCCACTTGATTCTTGGTCTAGTAATCTAGGCCAGACACAAAAATTGTTCTTTGGAAATTACTCTTGAATTACTATGATAAATAGCTTGCTTCTATTGAAATTGATTTGAATCATGATAATAAAATTTGATCTTGATGAATTTGTTTTTAAAGAAAATTGTCCAATAAATTTAGTTCTTCTTTGAATTTCTTAGTTGTAAAAAGTATATGGAATGTTCTTACCAACTGGATACTATTATATTCTTCACTCAGTAATAAAATTTAGCTTGAGGTGGCAAAAAGGGATGGATAATTTACTGAGCACTAGTGGCCTATTAAAAATTAGGTTTTTGGTACCTAATATACTGATTTTTATTGGGAGGGGAAGAACAATAATGAGCAATGCTCTTACTGGGGTGCTTTCACTGCCATGGTTGGATTCAGAAGGAGGAAGAGGTCTCTGGGCTTGGTGATGGATCTTCAACAATGCTGATCACATGTTCTTGAAGTGTTTCACTGTTATACACTGCACTTTGGTTTTAGAATAAAATTTTAATAGAGATCAATTTTGGAAATTATTATATATAAAATTATTTATCTGAGACAACCTTTTACATTAAGTATTATATCTAATTATTTGATTAAATGACTAAATCTAATAAACTATGTTTGAGTAGGTGATTAAAATTGATAAACTGAATTATTTGAGATAGTGGCTGATCTGAGGGGTGATGGGTGGTGGTGGTGATACATTAAAGGGTCCTTTGAGGAAAAGTAAGTATTCAGGTATAGCCTATTTTACATAATAATTAACATTTAAGGAACAAATTATAAAAGGATTATTAACAAAAATTATAAAATTAAAATGAATATGAATGTATAGTCATGTTTATGTGGCATTGAACTATGACCACTAAGACTTACTTAACTGCCATAAATAGTGAAGGACAGCCTTTCATAAGTCGGTAGGCTTAAGACACTTGGCTAGGCACTACAAAAAAACACTGAGATAGACTTTCATATAAGGAGGAAATGCAAACACACACATCATAGAATTATTCTACTCTACTAAAATGTTCAGCGTCGCGTCACGTCGTTTGCAAATAAAACATACACGAAGGAGGGATACTTTTAGTCATAGTTAAACGCAAGTATGTTGGAGTTAAAAATACTTGTACCAACCTCTTTCAATTTAAAGTATAATGTAAAATTAAATACTTCCAGAAAACATTTCCTCTTTTACCTTTTTTTGTGAAATTATTATTTTCTCCTATTTTGGGTTTGAGAGCTAAAATAATATAGCGTTGATGCTATCTCAGCAACTAGAGCTAGTATAGCGCAGAGGCAACGCGTGACGGTGGGGAGTTATTTCTCTTGCGTCGCCTGATCCAGTCAGCCTATATAAACTGAAATTTGCAAACATGATATAATTTATTTTGTCTTCAGCTCTTCTTCTTGATTTTATATTATAATGTACTTCTGCAATATACATGCGCAGGGGTCAGCCGTGCGGTATAGTCGCCCGCTTAGACGACTGCGAGGTCTACATTAATTCTAGGCGGCTGTACTTTGGAGTTTAATCCACTCGGCCGCCTTTGGAACTAGAGCTACTATTTTTAAAAGCAGTTTTCTAGTGTTTTCTCCAGTCTCATTCTGTCTAAAACTAAACAAAATGTTGATAATTTCTATATTGACTGTACTTTTGGACACTACGACGTTTGGAACTAAATCCACTCCCTATTTTAAATCATTACTGCGTTTTGGAACTAAATAACTGAAATATAATTTTGGAGTTAAATCCACTTGGAACTAATGCAACTCACCCGACAGGAGAAGACCTGAACAGATCAGCGCCGCACCGAATACGTAAACAATAACAATTACCGATAACGGCACGGAATGACGAAGTGCCTGACAATGTAAACTACACAACATTTGTGTGGTGCGGGATAACTATGTGAAAACTGAAGGTGCTAAACCATGAAGTTCTGTTTTTTCGTTTTTATTTGCAAGAAAAGAGATACAACAAAATCAAGATAATTGGTCCAGATAACCGGGCGTCCGAATAAGTACGATCGGGATTTCTAAGAGTCTACTGTATTAACAATAAACACGGAATATCCCCATACGAGGCTTCCCCACCGCCTGCTCACCACCCACCCTCGGGGACTTCTAGTATGATGTACAAAAGGGGGTAACTAACAATGTCACCGATTTTCAAAACTCCGGAATTCCTTCCCTCGATTCCTCTAATCTGACAAGGGTATGAATTAGTATCTATAATCTGTAATATTGACTAAGTCACTGTTGCATGCTTAAGATTTGTTCCTGCAACTTTAAATTGCCTTGTAAAGTAAATTTCAAAATTCAACAGAGTGAGGATTTAAATACAGTTCTCCATTTGGCATATAATAAGGAATTCCTCTTCCTCTTCTTTTCTAATACTAGGGTTAAAAGTTATGATTTTAGTTTTGGAGCAATTTAGACTAAGACTATTTCAGAAATGTCACTAAGGATTTTGGTAACTTGTGCTTTAGTTATATCTTTAGTTGTTTCATTTACTAGGGCTGTTGTATCGTCTGCAAATAGATAAAGAGTCATTAATTAACAGAGAAAAATAATTAAGAATTTCATTATTCTAAGCAATGTACAGACGAAACTCTAATTTTATTTATAGATAACCACTCTGTATACTTAAGTTATTTATTACCAATCTTCACTCAACGTTTTAAATAAGAACTACATCTGTTTATGTATATTCAGTAATGTAATAAGTCATCATCTGGATCAATATAAATAAATGATTTGTTCATAAGAATAACACAGGATCTTAAAAAACCCATGGGAAGAAGATCCTAAGGTGATTTCAAAAAATCCAATTAGCCTAAAACTATCTTACGCATATATAGGATATAGAAAAAAAGTTTCATCGAAATCAGTGCACCCGTTTCCTTATGAAAAGCGAACAAAACCACACGAAATCACGTTTTTCAACGGTAGCCATTCCTTTTCCAAAATATATATGGCAGTTTAAAGTAGCCTAAAACCTTCTCAAGAATGTATAGAACAAAGAACCAAAGTTTCACCAAAGTCAGTGCACCCGTTTTCCTGTGAAAAGCAAAAAAAATCCGTTCTTGAGTGTTACTGACAGACAGAAATTGAGATAAGACTTGTTTTGGCTTTTATAATTCCAAGCAATGTACAGACAAAACTCTAATTTTATTTGCACAGATATAGACCTAACTTCTTGAGGAATGTAGTCAGATTTATCACACAATCTTAATATATAAAAATGAATCCCTATTTCCCTTGGTCACGCCATAACTTGAGAATGAGTGCACCAAATTGAATAATTTTTTGTTATATTCGTTAATGTCAGAACAAGGTTTTTATAAAAGAAAATTTGTAATCGGACCTAAGGGCTCTGTCCCACTGGCCTTCAAAGTTCAGTTAGTTACACCAAACCGCTGTTAACAAGGATTATATCTAAACATACTTGAAAGGCATAAACATATGTTCATTACGGAAATAAAAATCTACTTGAATGGCAACTCAAACACTTTTTTCGATGCCTAAGTTAGCACTATATAAAAATAGGCGAGTGAGCGTAGTGAACAAGCTTATCTGGGAGGCGAGTGAGTGAAGCGAATGAGCTCATCTTGAAAATGAACGAGTATTTGACATAAAACAAATTCAATGACATTTATTAGGACAGGAAAACGTCTGTCGGACCAGCTAGTCATCAATAAAAATGAGACACTGAATTAAAAAGCCTGCTAAAAATATATTAACCAAAGAACCAAATTATATGTTATACATTATCAATTCGGATGTTAACAATTCTTGACCAATAAAAAATAATTTTATATTGTTAAATTTAGGATTTTAAATTTTTTGTAAAAATTAGAAAACAAAATTTGTTTTTACAATAATTAATTTAAATTGATTGTAGATTAACGTTTTTAAATATACTGTACTGTTAAATTGTTAATTTAAAGACATTGAATAAAAATAAACTTTAGGGTCTAGCAGTGGGAAAAGTTGGGAATTTGAATAAAAACTAATATAATGTCAGGAAAAGAGGAAATAAACATAGCAAATTTTGAATAGTCGGGAACATCTATAAAACTGATAAACAGTAATTGCATTATTCATATCTCTTGAATGGAACGTTACACAACTTTGATTGAAATTTTATCTAATTTGTGATATTTAGACGAAAAATCAGCTATCATTTGTTTTTGTACGATAATTAGTTTCAGTTTTAGCATTTTGAAGAAATACACTCCTCATCTCTTGAATAAATTACCGTGGCCCTCGACCGGATGCCGATCAACAGACCAGCCATTAAGAATGAGAAAAAAACGTTGTGTCGCTCGTCGACTGAATTTTGATTTGACTTAAACAAACGCAGTTAGTTGTCTAATCTAACCTTGAGACCATCAACATTATTTGTATATTTAACACTGAATAATATGCCGTAGTCTATTATGTGACTTCCAATGATGATGGAAGAGCCTTTATTTAAATTGCTTATGCAACACAGTTTTTGAAGGGTTATCTAAAAGATTTTTCAATATTATTCTGGGAAATTAATTTTCAACTTAAATGTATTTGATTGTTGGCCCAAATATTCCCCCGGCAGCCAAGATTTCGCCCGAGCCTGGCTCGCCGGATCGGACATATTCTGCACCCCTGCGTACAAGTGAAAATTTTTGTGTGAGATCTGCTTAATAAAGCATACAAGTTCAGTAACCACTTATCACTTATCACTGACGTAATAAGGAAAATAAAACATACAAATATACAAACATGAAAAAAATATTGTATTCATAAAATATATGAATTATGGCAACAAGGCCATAACAATTTAAATATCAAGGAACTAGGTACCGAGTAACAAATAACAACTGTTTGAAACTCATTCAACTTTCAGAAGAACTTTGCCAATATTTTTCCTTTCTGCCAATGATTTAACAGCTTCTGAGGCCTGAAACAACAACCACATTAAATGAATATTCAAATACATATCAAATTAAATAATCAAAACCCAAATTAACCACTGTGTTATACAATTAAATCATCAAAAACTAAAGTAATCACAAAGAGTTAAGTTTCGTGGATGAATTAACTCATGATGGAAAAGAACTAATGTCAAAAAAGGAAAAAAGTACATATAAATTTACGTTAAAATTTGAAATGGTCATGAAGAGATTCGATCACCAAAGTTTAGGTACTTGTAAAAATCCTTTCAAAAGTGTGACAACATTATGTATCGTAGCTTGCACAAAAGTAGTTCGATGGCAGTTATGGCCGTGTTTATAGATCATGCGATGAAACATATGATGAGAGTTTTGGCAATTAGCAACAGTGTTAGGTGCGGGGTTCCAAGAATTTGCCAAGGTTGATGGCGAACCTTATAAGTTTATCTTATGGATATGACAGTTCCTCTGGTTCTTCTAAGAATGTGGCACTCATAAGGGGCTGTGCATATATTATCTCACTCCTCGCCGGGGGGGGGGGGGGAAGAGAGGGGGTCAAGGGCTGCGTGACGCGTCATGATTAATGTAGTGATAGCCTGCGAAATCGTCAGTTTCAGTGACGAAATACTGTACGCCACAATCCAATACTTAATAATTAATAAGTGTGACATGACAGGGGTGAGGGGGGGAATAATGAGCAGCGTGACAGAGAGTGACACAGGGGGAGAGGGGGCAAAAAGGGCTGAATATAGCGTGACGTAATTTATGCATGGCCCCTAACGGGTTTCCCGCATGCAATTCACCAAAAATTAACCATCGGGAGGTTGCCAATGATCACGACTACATCGGTAATGACTTCGATGATCAAGACTGTAGTCACGACTGATATAGAGCGCATCACAACCTAAAATTCTAACATATCCACATAGCTTTTCCCGGTACCCAAAATTCTTGCATATTAATAGGTTTTTCTAGTTGGTGACATTTCTGATATGCTTAAAAAAACATTTACATATGCTTAAACAAATATTTGTCAATGATTGGAGAAACGGGACGTTTTCTTAAACAACGGGACACCCTTAAAAGCTTGAAATAATGAGATATCCCATTCAATACGGGCCACATAACCACCCGAGTAATCTAATTTACATGATTTAAAATAATGAAATGCAAAAATCAACTGAGAACTTGGATTTTTGAGTAATTGCTCATCTCTAGTTACTTTCCCGACTGATAGATACCCTATATTAACTTCAACCAAACTTAGGACTAATTACGTAGGGTTGAAATTTCACTTAATAAATGAAATGATATTGCACAGCTAATCAAATTATACAAAACACAATTTAATTTTTAAAAATAAAATGAAATTGCTCAGGTGATCAAATCACAATAATTTAAATTGTGTTCCAATTTTGCTTTCTTACACCTTCACCTTTAGCAGATCTTTGATTGAGGAACAAATATTTTCTTCTGATTTTCATATAATACCCCCGTCGCAGCAAACCTGCATACTCAGCGAATTTCAAATGGACATATAAATGTCTTAAAAATACATAAAGCC
Source organism: Allygus modestus (assembly GCA_963675035.1). Classification (NCBI taxonomy): domain Eukaryota; kingdom Metazoa; phylum Arthropoda; class Insecta; order Hemiptera; family Cicadellidae; genus Allygus; species Allygus modestus. The sequence continues at coordinate 86,580,963 of OY776114.1, forward strand.
ACTTACCAAGTTTCATAAAAATATATTCACAACTAAGCGATATATGCAATTTTAATTATTCTCCATAAGAATAACATTGGGGCTGAGTACGCAGGTTTGCTGCAACAAGGAACACAAAAGATGGGTTTTTAAGCTATTTTTTTATCAATAGAACTTAACTAGGTGAAGTTGTATACCAGATTTGATTCATATATGTTCATAATTAAGAGAGACATAGCATTTAATTATTCTCCATAAGAATAACATGGGGGGGTGAGTACACAGGTTTGCTGCTACAGGAGCCTTTCGCAAAAAATTGCTTTTTTGAGCAAATATCAATAGACCACAACAAGATGAAGCCGTATACCAAGTTTCGTCCAGTATATGTTCATAAATAAGCAAGATATAAAATTTGTCTTTTCCTCCAAAAGAATAACATTAGACAATTTACTGTGTTTAGCACTTTCGATATCTCGGTAACCAATTGAAATAGAGGAATGATCAAAATACCAAATTGTGGTTTTTTTTAAGCCAAATCCAATGGTAAAAACTAATATTTGACTATTTCAAAAATTATATGTAAAAAGTTCAAAAAACCCATTTTTTGGGTACAAAACCCCCCCAAAATGCCCCTTCAGATGGAGCGATCTGCCTGGTTTTCGAAATTAAAGTCATAAATGTTGCTTTACACGTTTATACCAAATTCCATCAAAATCGGATCATTTTTACAAGAGTTATCGTGCTCACGGACACACACACACACATATATATATATATATCTATACACTTTCGAACGAATGGTGTTTTTGGGGTCTGGGGACCTCAAAACGAAAAGTTATTGTGGTCCCGGGCCTAGGTCTTACCATGCCGACTACGGTAATAGCTTCTTCCCTATAGGGGAAATTCGCTAAAAACCGTCCCAACATCTGGTTGATGGACTTCCCTCTTACCCAAAAATGTCTGCTACAATTTAGTGTTATATATAGAGAGCTCAAGGAAAACAAATAACAAATACCTTGTGAAAAGGGAAGACGGCATGTATCCTAGGCTCAATGAGGCCTTGTTGGCACAACGTAAAAATATGTTGAACAGCTCTCATGACAACAAATGGGGCCTGCTGCAACAAGGTGCCTAGGTGGAGGCCGCACACTGCCTTGTTGCCAATTACCAACTCTTGCATTGGCACCACACTTGAACCCAGGGCACTCAGGGCCTCAAGCACCTTGGCCTCACTGTCTTGTACCACACTGTTGGCCCCTGGAAACACACAAGTAAAGATATTTTGTACAACTTGCGTGACAACGTTGGGGATCTGTTGCAACAAGGTGCTCTGGTGCAGGCCGCACACTGCCTTGTTGCCAATCACCAACTCTTGCATTGGCACCACACTTGAACCCAGGGCACTCAGGGCCTCAAGCACCTTGGCCTCACTGTCTTGTACCACACTGTTGGCCCCTGGAAACACACAAGTAAAGATATTTTGTACAACTTGAGTGACAACGTTGGGGATCTGTTGCAACAAGGTGCTCTGGTGCAGGCCGCACACTGCCTTGTTGCCAATCACCAACTCTTGCATTGGCACCACACTTGAACCCAGGGCACTCAGGGCCTCAAGCACCTTGGCCTCACTGTCTTGTACCACACTGTTGGCCCCTGGAAACACACAAGTAAAGATATTTTGTACAACTTGAGTGACAACGTTGGGGATCTGTTGCAACAAGGTGCTCTGGTGCAGGCCGCACACTGCCTTGTTGCCAATCACCAACTCTTGCATTGGCACCACACTTGAACCCAGGGCACTCAGGGCCTCAAGCACCTTGGCCTCACTGTCTTGTACCACACTGTTGGCCCCTGGAAACACACAAGTAAAGATATTTTGTACAACTTGAGTGACAACGTTGGGGGATCTGTTGCAACAAGGTACCCAGGTGCAGGCCGCACACTGCCTTGTTGCCAATCACCTTGTACCACACTGTTGGCCCCTGGAAACACACAAGTAAAGATATTTTGTACAAATTGAGTGACAACGTTGGGGATCTGTTGCAACAAGGTGCCCAGGTGCAGGCCGCACACTGCCTTGTTGCCAATCACCAACTCTTGCAATGGCACCACACTTGAACCCAAGGCACTCAGGGCCTCAAGCACCTTGGCCTCACTGTCTTGTACCACACTGTTGGCCCCTGGAAACACACAAGTAAAGATATTTTGTACAACTTGAGTGACAACGTTGGGGGATCTGTTGCAACAAGGTACCCAGGTGCAGGCCGCACACTGCCTTGTTGCCAATCACCTTGTACCACACTGTTGGCCCCTGGAAACACACAAGTAAAGATATTTTGTACAAATTGAGTGACAACGTTGGGGATCTGTTGCAACAAGGTACCCAGGTGCAGGCCGCACACTGCCTTGTTGCCAATCACCTTGTACCACACTGTTGGCCCCTGGAAACACACAAGTAAAGATATTTTGTACAAATTGAGTGACAACGTTGGGGATCTGTTGCAACAAGGTGCCCAGGTGCAGGCCACACACTGCCTTGTTGCCAATCACCAACTCTTGCATTGGCACCACACTTGAACCCAGGGCACTCAGGGCCTCAAGCACCTTGGCCTCACTGTCTTGTACCACACTGTTGGCCCCTGGAAACACACAAGTAAAGATATTTTGTACAACTTGAGTGACAACGTTGGGGATCTGTTGCAACAAGGTGCCTAGGTGCAGGCCGCACACTGCCTTGTTGCCAATTACCAACTCTTGCATTGGCACCACACTTGAACCCAGGGCACTCAGGGCCTCAAGCACCTTGGCCTCACTGTCTTGTACCACACTGTTGGCCCCTGGAAACACACAAGTAAAGATATTTTGTACAACTTGAGTGACAACGTTGGGGATCTGTTGCAACAAGGTGCCCAGGTGCAGGCCGCACACTGCCTTGTTGCCAATCACCAACTCTTGCAATGGCACCACACTTGAACCCAAGGCACTCAGGGCCTCAAGCACCTTGGCCTCACTGTCTTGTACCACACTGTTGGCCCCTGGAAACACACAAGTAAAGATATTTTGTACAACTTGAGTGACAACGTTGGGGGATCTGTTGCAACAAGGTGCCCAGGTGCAGGCCGCACACTGCCTTGTTGCCAATCACCTTGTACCACACTGTTGGCCCCTGGTATCACACAAGGTCAATATTTTGTACAACTCGCATGACAAGAAAGAAGTAGATTGCCTTGATGCCCATCAACAAGAGAGAGAGAATGATATTTCTTACCAAGCCATTATAGCCAGATATGCAGGGTCCAAACTCCAGGGATCAACACTTTTCTGTTAAGAGTTTATTAAATTATCATGAAACTAATACAGGGTTTTGTACAATTTAGGCCTACCTTAATTGACATGATCTCTATTGTTGACTTGCATCCTACCTAAGGGGATGGTTGTGTATACTTCACAACAACAACAAAATGTACCTGAGAGATGGGAGAGGACCCTAAAGTCTGGAGAGGTCTATAAAATATTCATAATTCTATAGAATTAAATCCCACATATCTCCAGTTGATTAATTTAAAAACTTAATAATATGAAAACCAATACAATGTTTTACAAATAAAAGGCTATGAACATTAACAAAAGCGTACATAACATAATTTAGAAAAACAGTTATTTACTAATTGTTACATTCACTAATTGAGTCTACAGGTAAACAAGTAAAACCGATTCTAATATAAGTTTACCTTCTTGCTCTGTCTAAAAACTAGGGGTGTGCGAGTAGTGACTTTTTGGGTTGATTTGAGTATTGCCAATTATTCTCAAGTTTCCAGTATTTGCTATCAACACTACATTTGTGTAGTTAGTTTCAAGCAGTCTAATGAAATTCAAATATCACACCAGATATAATGTTATAGGTAGTCTAATCATGGTTTCTTATAATCAAACTGGATTGATTTTTGACTGGTTTTAAATGGAGCAGTAGTTTTTTGCAGCTGTTACTAAACAAATTTGGCAGTTCACAATCGTTAGCAATCCGCCGAAGGTTGGTGACAAAACACTTACTCAAACTTTTGAGTATTTTTCAAAAAGTCGAGTCAAGGATTTAGATACTTGACCGAAATGCTCAAATTTTCAAGTACTCGTACACTCCTACTACAAACTCACAAAAACCACACACTAATCATACGATATTCTTTAACCCAAGGACTGCCAACCGCTGTTTGCCCGGCAATTGCATGTGTGCGCCAGATGGAATATCCGGCGAATCGGGTAATTTTTTCAACTGCTTATAATGCATTGAAAATTATCCAGAAACGTAATTGTTCTTTCTGTATGTTAATGGTGTTCAATTACCTGGAGGACCAGAGAGGGGTTTATCTTTCCCCTGCCAATTCAGCAGATAAGGCACTTTTACTACTACACAATTATTTAAAAGAGGAGAGATTTTCTTATAACATTACATTTTATTAAGAGCTTCAGGAGTAAAAAAAAAAAAAATAGTAACAAACATTGAGTTCTGCACAAAACAAAAACATGTGGTAAGGTAAAAATGTAAAACAGATGATTGCCCCAACAGAAGCTGGAAATATAGTATAAACATAACATTCCCCCGCCTGTGAACAAATTTGTTTCACCAAAAACTTAAGTCCTTTTCCCCACATCTTGAATGAGGGGAGATATTTGTAACCGGTCTTGAGATTAGTCCTTTAGCAGTATGCAGCTGTACACATTTAAAGATCCTACTTCTTATGAGGCTTCATGCTGAGAGGATCCAAAAGGTTTGAAATAGACACACCTGTATTGAACTAGGGTCCTGCTTGTAAGTGTTTGATATGATAATAATCGATGTTCAAATTTATGACAAGTTGAGACTTTGGTAGGATGATTGGATGTTTTGTGTCATGAGTGAGATTGAAGTGCTGTAGCCTACCTCCTACTCTGATTAATCCTGCATAATCAATGAATGAAGACAAGTGACGAAGTCGAGGAGTGCAAGGTTTACCAGATTTCAGACGTTTTAGGTTTTCTTGGAATACCGACTGTTGAACAAGTTTGCAAATGTTTAGTTTTGCTTGATAAAGTTCATCTAATTTAAAATTTCCTTTGACCTTTTCATGACCTATAGAGTTCTTGATAAAGCGTATGACGTAAGAAAATACTCTGAGCAGAGTCTCCCATGAAGAGTACCTGGTGAGGAGTTCATTTTCAGTGGGCTGTGTTGTGACAAATATGCGGAGCGGTTCTTCTTTAATTTCAGGCAGCTCCTCAACTTTTGTAGGAGTGAAACTAGAATTCTTGAGGTTGTTGAAGCCGCAAAAGTCCCTGCCACCAAAGATTACGATCTGGTAGAGCGGATGGAAGAAGACCTCGACTGGCACAATCAGCAGGATTAGAGTGAGTCCAAGCACACAAGCTTGCTTGCTTGCTTGGTTACATGGGGCCAAGCATGAGCTGGAGTGAGTTCTTGTATTTGTGCAACTCTGTTGGCTACATAGACCTTAAGACGGTAAGGTGGAGTCTGGATCCAGACAAAACAACTGAAGAGTCACACCACGGATTAATTGAGCTAATGCAACAACATTGAGACAAAACAGAGCCTGTATAATGAAGAAGATTTGCCAAGAGATGAGCTCCACAGAGCTCGAGACGGGGTATTGAGATCCTCTTTAGGGGAGAGACTCGAGACTTAGCTATAAGCAGAAACACCTTAATACTCTTGTTAGGACACACACAATGTACATAAACTACTGCGCAATAGCCAACCTCAGAAACATCACAGAAACCATGGAGTTGGATGTCTGTGGCATCATTTAAGGATATATGTCGAGGTCTCTTTATACTATCCAAACTGGGTATTTGTGAAATTAATTTTTTCCATTTTTCTACAATATCAGATGGCACTGGCTTGTCCCACTGGAGACCAAGGGTCCATAGTACTTTAGAAGAGATTTTGTCCAAAATGTTATTGGAGTCAACCATCCACATATGTCGTAGATCCGAGCAACAGTTGATAGAATGAGTCTCTTAGTGACATCTGTCTCTGGAAGATTAAGTCTAGGGGTGGGCGAGTACTCGAGTATTTTCTAATACTCGAAGGCCGAGTGAGTATTACAGATTACTCGAAAATTCTAGTCGAGTAGTTGAACATGGCATAGATACTCCCGCCGTTTACCCATGCTTATGCCGCTAACCAATGTTTGATAAAATAAGTGACTGAAATAAAGAAAAATAAGCATAAAATCTAGTTTTAGCTCATATGAAAGCTGACAATTACACATGGGTTATTTATGGATACCTGTGAGTTAATATAAGTAAGAGAGGGGCACAGGGAGCAAACAAAATATTTTGGGTTGTGGCCAAAAAATCACTTTCTTGTTAAAATGTTCTGGTTGTGATTAGGGGTGTGCGAGTAGTGATTTTTTTAATCGAGTAGAATAGTGCCAATTATTTTTGAGTTTCGAGTATTTTTGAGCGAGTATTTGCCATCAGTAGGTAGTTTAAAATAGTGTAATGGGATTTGGATACCACTCCAGATTTGATAATTTATTCATGGTTTCTAACTAATACATGAGTAGCAATACAAAGTTTTGGCCAATAACATCAAACTGGATTACGTATTGACAAACAAAACACGGTTTGACATTCGTTTCCGGCGGATAAAACATGGTTCAGTTGTCATTTGGCCAATATCACCTGGTCCAGATATCATTTATAATCAATATTAGATGACAAAATTGTTAATTAAGGCCGATATTAGTTGGCTCGGTCGCTACTTCTGCCAATATTATATACACCGTCGTCATTTTCGGCCAATTTTACGTGATGCGATCACCTTTTGCGGCCGTTACTACGCGTTTTGGCCGGTCGCAATCGTTAGTGATCGTCTGGAAATCGGCGGGAAATACTCGCTCGAACTTTCGAGTATTATTCAAAACTTCGAGTATTAAAATACTCGCCTGAAAACTCGAAGTTTCGAGTACTCGCACATCCCTAGTTTTGATAAACTAACCCAAAATCTTTGTATGGATGTATATTTGTAATACTTGTCTTTTGTTTTTTATGGTTGTTGAAATCAGTATATATATTTTTTCATTTAAATAATTATTCATTCATGTTAAAATAAAGGTTAAAATAACATAAATAATCATTAATAATGCAATACAGTGTTATGTTTATAATTAAAGTTTAATATGTAAAAACATTGTTATTAATAGACGAAATAATACCCCCGTTGCAGCAAACCTGCATACTCAGCGAATTTCCAATGAATATATAACATAACACATTAAAAAACTTAACAGGATTCATAAGAAATGTATTCACAAACAAGCTATATTTAAAATATTAATTATTCTCCATAAGAATAACATTGGGGATGAGTACGCAGGTTTGCTGCAACAAGGAACACAAAATAATGGGTTTTTATGCAAATATTATTAGAACTCATCTAATTAAAGTCACATACCAAGTTTCATTCATATACATTTATAAGTAAGCGATATATAACATTTTAATTATTCTCCATAAGAATAACATGGGGACCAAGTACAGTACAAGTACAAGTTTGCTGCGATGGGAACCATAGATGAAAAATTGTTTGTTTGTACAAACATCAATAAACCACAACCAAATGAAGCCTTGTACCAAATTTCGTCAGTTTATGTTCATAAATAAGCGAGATATACAATTTTTCTTTTTCTCCATAAGAATAACATTAGACAACGTACTGTGTTTAGCAGTTTCAATATCTCGGTAACCAACTGACGTAGAGCAATGATCAAAATATCAAATTTTTTATAAGCTGAATTCAATGGTATAAATTAAAATTACATGTGAAAACCCAAAAAAACACATTTTTGGGGTACGAAACCCCCAAAAACCCCCCTTCGGATTGTGCGATTCATCTGGTTTTCGAACTCGTTCAAATAAATGGTACTTTACACATTTGTACCAAATTTTATTAAGATCGGACCTTTTTTACGAGAGTTATCGTGCTTACGGACACATATATATATACAGTAGACTCCCGATTATCCGGGGTAATGGGTGGTTGAGCGATCGTGTATAATCGAAATCGCGGATAAACCAAACCTAACCTAAAATCCACTTGAAATAGTTAAAAACGACTGTGAAAGCAAAATAATAACCTTTAGGCTACTGAATGTTAGGTTTAATAATGTGAAAGACTTCAAATACAAGATTACTGTACGTACCTTTTAATAAACACACAATTATTTTACAAACAATATTTTCACATCGGTAAAAAAACAGTCCAATACGTGAGACAAGTGCACTATATTACAGGCCTAATATCGAAGTTGCCGTCTTTATTGGCTTCGAGGAAAATAGTCCATTATTGATTTTTGTTTCTTAAATAAAATACTGAACTGGTAATAGTGTACAGCGTAAGATGTTCACTGACGGATTGGCAGAATGACACTGAGGAGTAAGTGAAGGTCAGGAGGGATGGCGCGAGATGACTAATGTTTTGGCGGGCGGGCGGGCGGGCGGGCGGGCTTCCGTTTGACCGCTAGTAACCCCTTTCTCTCGCCCAAGGCCAATTGCATAGCGCGCGGTAGCTATAATTTGCAGGCACGAGGATAGACGTTTACGCGCTAAACTTCGCTTGCCGCTGCTGCGGTTTGTTTTTTTTTTTTGCCGATCGCGGATAAGCCGCAACGCTGGTAATCCGGTTGTGGATAATCGGGAGTCTACTGTACATATATAAAAATTTGAACGAATGGTGTTTTTGGCATCTGGGGACCTCGAAATGAAAAGTTATCATGGTCTCGGGCTTAAGTCTTACCATGAGACCTACGGTAACAGCTTCTTCCCTATAGGGGAAATTCGCTAAAATGAGTTATTTTTTACTTTTTAAAGAACTACTCGATTCGATACTCGAGTAGTTTGGTTCAATACTCAACTCGATTAAAAATAACACTACTCGCCCACCCTTAATTAAGTCGGGACACAAATTCATCGCTTTCTGCAAGCCATTTAACACCCAGCACATTGTATAAAACATGTTTTGAATCTGAACAAGACAGAGGTTTCTCCCGGTGTGATTCAGGAACATTCCGCACAAGTTGTGGGCAATTGCTAGTCCATTTTCTCAAATCGAAGCTACCTTTGGAGAGAATTTGTATAGCCTCAGCTTGGAGAATGAGAGCGTCATCTAGAGTATCTGCGCCCAATACTAAATCATCGACATAGATCTGTTTTTCTATAGCTTGACTCGATGCAGGAAACATGTGACCTTTGTCCTTAACAAGCTGTTAAAGAGTACGAATTGCAAGGTACGGAGAACTGCTAAAACAAAAAACCACAGTAGTTAAGCGATAGATTGACAAGGTTTCAGATGGATCTTCGCGCCAATAGAGAAGTTGGTGGTTTCTATCATCAGGATGAACGAGAATTTGAAAAATATGAGCCACTGTTCAGGAGAGCCGTTGAAAGTTGTCAATGCAAGAGAAGGTAACTTTAAGCGTTGAGCAAAATTAGTTCTAACTGATGAAATGGACACATTAGTTTGAGAATGAAAATTATTATGCTTGCCTGTTATATGGATTAGTAATTATTTGAATTCAGAGGAAAATTCCCGATATATCTTTAATAGTTAAAACCTGCTCTGTGTCAAAGACATCTCTTTCCAAGGAAGACATGAGTTGCTTAAGAATGCATTTAAATTCAGAATACTCATACTTGGCTTCTATTTGATAATAATATAACTTATCAAGTTCTTCCTGTCCTATTTCACCATCACTTATGGTGAAATTACTAAGTAGTTTCTCAACATGACCTTTTATTTTATTGAGACTGTGAGTACAAAGAGCTCCTTGCCTTTTGAATGTTGAAAACAGCATTATTCCAAAAGTAAAAAATCTAGTTTTTCAAACACAAGAGTAAAATGTAAATTGAATTGATTTGTTATAGTATTTTTGGGCACATCACTTCAAATTAATTTAATCCAAAAAGCCCATTGCTAAAGAAGGAGAATGCCTACTAAAACTTAATTTCTTCCACAATGTGGTTCTATCTAGGCCCGTAGGACCAAATATTCTTTCTGTATGTTAATGGTGTTGAATTAACTGGTGGACCAGAGAGGTGTTTATCTTTCCCCTGCCAATTCAGTGGATAAGGCACTTTTACTACTTCACAATTATTTAACCCTTTCAGTGCTATGGACCGATATATCGGCTTTTGAATCTGTTATCAATAAACACTGTTACGGCTTCATAAGCGATTGTACCGTTTAGGCGCACAGTCTGCAGTCTGAGTCTAACATGTGGTGCAATCTGGTAGACACGAACTGAACTACCTCGTCCAGTGCCTAGGCTCTAATACCGCCTGGTCCACTACAGCTGCTAGTCTGATAAGTGGCTGTGCAGTCTAGGGCGTTACCTTCCCGGCCGGGGGTAACACTTGGATCGAGGGTTCGAATCCCGTCATAGTCGGTGGTTTTTATGTGCAACTCATGGAGCTGTCTGTGGCAGAGTTGAAGGGGAGGGCGGACCTTAAGCAAACGGTTGGCGGCTCGGGTCCAAGCTGACGGGATGGGTGGATTCTTTCTGAGTTGCACATCTGATCAGGTGTTTTGCTACTTTTTACCTATCCTTTATTACTGTGTGTGTGTCCAGCGGAAGCAAGTTTTGATTAATTTTGACTGTTCAGCCATTCAAGACATTTAAAAAATCAACAAAACATCACAGATTCAACAACTCTTTTCAGAAGCTTAGCACTGAAAGTATTAAAAGAGGAGAGATTTTCTTATAACATCACATTTCACTAAGAGCTTCAGGAGTAAAAAACATAACAATAACAAACATTGAATTCTATACAAAACAAAAACATGTGGTAAGGTAAAAATGTAAAACAGATGATTGCCCGAGCAGAAGCTGGAAGTATGGTGTGAACATAACAGTGATAATATTAATAAAATAGGGATTTACTTTTGAAAATAAGTAAAAAATTTCGAAATTTTCACTTTTTTTATTTTATCTAAAAATCTACCCAACCAAGGTTTTTTTATTTTATTATATTCAAATTCTCAGTTATCTTTTGAACAAATATATGATATTTGCATATGATATGGTTATCTTTTATGGGTTGGGCACAGCGACAGTTTGAAGTATACTCTGCACATTTTGCTCAAATACGGCTATATTGCAAATTGATGTTGAAAAAATCAATATGTGCATCTCGCGTCACTAATGCTTATGGAACCTTTATTTGTTCACATTTCTGTAAACATATATATATATTTTCATGTTCAGAAATATATTTACTATAAATCTATGTACCATTTATTATATTAGTCATAAAAACAGTTATTTTTATACAAAAGTGCATTAATTCCAATAATTTTATTGTTACCTTTAGTAATATAACAGTTTTAATACATTACTTTTATATTTTTGATTTTATTTTTATTTTTCAAATGTACAGCCTAAGTTTGTAGATTTTCCCCGGTTTCCGTATTTCTTTCCGTAATTCGGGTAAAAAAATTATTTAAAATAAATCAAACACATTTCCACGTAGGGAAAAATTCCCTACATTTGGACTATCTCCGATTGTCTGTAAAAAATTAGTGTACAAATTCTAGGACTCTACTTTTGAAAATTATTTAAAAAATGTTTATAAAATTTTGGTTTTTCACATTTTGCAAAAAAAAAAAAACACCAACAGGGATTCATTTTTATTTTATTTTATTCAAAGTCAATCTTCTTCTTTTTCTGAACAAAACGATTATGCATTTGACTAGGTTATTAACAGTAGTTTAGGCATTGCGAATTGTTAAAAAACCTCTGCCAAATGGCAAAAATTGCTAGGGCACCGAGCAATTTGGCATAAATCAGGCCAGGGCAGTCCTAGAGTTAAACACACACCAATCAAAAGATCTTACCTCAAAAGATCTCATGGTCAAAATTAAATATATATATAAATATACATATATCTATTTATACAAAAATGGGTCAAAATGCAAAAACTAAAACACTAACAGCCAAACTAACCACCAACAAAATAGCACTCTTTAAAAAATACACTCCCCAAAACACACAACAAAATGGCTGCCCACTGTGTTCCGCTCACCCAACCTGGCATGACTGGCTCGCAAGTCAGCAAACCCATCCGCACAGCCTCGAAAACCCTTCAACGCATCCACAAAAAAAGGGAAAAGGCTGAAGTTCCCAAACTAAAACATGTGAAAACAAATTTTATAGAAAGGAATCCATAAAACTGTCCAAGAGTCTAGTAAGAACGGGCTGGGAATTCTCATTTCAATCAAGGTCCTGCTCATGACATCTTAAGTGGTGCACAGAAAACAAAATCACCAACTACGGCATTTTCAGGGGGTAAATTGGTTCTATTTTACCTTGATTGAAAACTCCTCAATTTCCTCATATTGTAAACCAAACATAAATAACTGTTACTGAACGGTAGAACAGTGTCTTATTTAGTTTTCTCAAAACTTTCTTGGATAATTAAGCTTTTCTTATAGGTACATAATTCCCCAAGATAAAACTGTTCAATAATTCTAAAACTAGATAAGATATACAATATCGCAGTCATAGCAAATCTGAATTCTCATCAAATTTCTTACAGCGGCCATTCCTTCTGAAATCACCTAATGCTGGTTGCATGACCGTTTTAGAATTTTTTGATTTTATCACCAAGTAATTATCTACTCAGAAGAGGAATAAAACTAATTTTTTAAATTTTCATTGTACACGGTTCAGGATTTATGCTTACTTGAAGTCGCCGAGGAGAGTAATTTTTACCATTTTCAAGTGTTTGCGCTCAAAATCATAGCTTCTATGGTTTTGAAGACATTTTAGTTCTGGTTATTTCGTTTTGAAGGTAAGATTATGACCTTCAAAATGATGTAACTCAAGTTACTTGAAATTAAATTTATATTGTAGTAAATTAATTATAAAAAATGTGTTTTCAATAAGCCGAGCGGCCATTTTCAAAAATTTATATATCAAAAAAGGAATGAGACCACAAATTAATTTCTTGCCCATAGAAGCTCCACATAGCAGTTTTTAATAAAAATACATAACATCAATAAGATTTGATTTCCTTCTCAAAAATGGAAATTTTTCAAAATTGAGCGATTTTGGGGTTTAATATCTAAAAAGGGGGACCAGATCAAAAGTTGATTTTTTTAGTGTTAACTTACCTAACTGAGTAATTTTGATGGTACAAGAATCATTTTGTGGTTCACTGTACTTTCCAAGATATGAGCATCAATGATAGTGGTAAAATACAGTGTGCCCGCAGCCGATGTTCAGTAGAGTAAGCATCAAAATAATTCATTTTCACATGTGAGGACTTTATTGGATGGTTTAACATAAAATATATCTTTATGAAACATTTTCATTGTACAGTAAATGTATAACCATGGTATAACATGGTTTGGTTGAGTAGATAGAAAATCCTCAGTCAGGAACAGTCAACGCGTGGACCGTAGAGCTAGAGCCCTAACCAATCGTCTGATTTTTATGAAATTTGGTATGTAGGTACTAATCCACGATATCTCCAGGCGTTTTTTCATTTTTTTGAATTTTTGATTTTTAAGGGTAATCATCCCCCAAAAACCACCAAAAAACATGAAAAATCAAGATTTCTCAAAAACGGCTCTAACGATTTTGATTAACCTTTAGTCATTTGTAGAACAAAATGACACCACCTGCAATACTGTAAAAATTCGGGTTCAGAAATTACAAAACTTGAAATATCAAAAATTCAGTTTTTTTTATTTTTCATAAAAAAACATAAATATCAAAAAATATTACTATCCACCACTAAAAATAGCTCAAAAAACTAAATAATTTAGTATCTTGAATTACTATTCTACGATTACTGGTTGCAGAGATAATTTAAATTTAAATTTTGCGGTAAACGCAGTACGTTGTCCAATGTTATTCTTATGGGGAATACAAAAATTACTATTTCTCTCTTATTTATTGATAAATTTCGTTCAAACTTGATGTGCTTGTTAGAATTGACTAACAGAGGAAATTCAAAATATGTTGCCCCTTAATAGCCCTGAGGGCGGGAATAGGGGGCATTTCCCCTCTTAAAACCACGTCTGTAGCGATGGACTCTGTAGTGCCTCCTAAACAGGGATTTGGGTGGATATTTTTGAAAACAACTTGTTTACAAGATATTCTGTACATTTTACCGTGCTTTGTATTCTATATGTAGTAAATAAAAAGTAATTTATTCATTAAAGTTGGGCTAAAAGCTAAAAGGGAGAAAGTATGTGTCAGTTTCCTGATACCGTTTATTTATTCCCTGTTGCACTTGACTTATTTATAGGGGTGTGCGAGTAGTGATTATTTTTAATCAAGTCGAGTCGAGTCGAATAGTGCCAATTATTTTCGAGTTTAGAGTATTTTCGAGCGAGTATTTGCCATCAGTTGGTAGTTTAAAATAGTGTAATGGGATTTGGATATCAACCTAGATTTGATAATCTAAACATGGTTTCTAACTAATACATTAGTAGCATTACAAAGTTTTGGCCAGTACAATCAAACTGGATTACGTATTGACAAAGAAAACATGGTTTGACATTCGTTTCTGGCCAATGAAACAGAGTCCGGTTGTCATTTGGCCAATTTAACCTGGTCCAGACATCGCTTATAAAATCAATATTAAATAGCGAAATCGTTAGTCACGGCCGAAATTACGCGGTCCGATCGTCATTTTCGGCCGACTTTACGTGATGCTATCGCCTTTTGCGGCCGTTACTACGCGTTTTGGCCGGTCGCAATCGTCGCGGTCGTCATTTTCGGCCTATTTTACGTGATACAATTGCCTTTTGCGGCCGTTACTACGCGTTTTGGCCGTTCGCAGTTGTCATTTTCGGCCGATTTTACGTGATGCGATTGCCTTTTGCGGCCGTTACTACGCGTTTTGGCCGGTTGCAATCGTTAGCGATCGTCCGGAAATCGGCGTGAAATACTCGCTCGAACTTTCGAGTATTTTTCAAAACTTCGAATCGAGTTTGAGTATTAAAATACTCAGCCGAAAACTGAAAGTTTCGAGTACTCGCACACCCCTACTTATTTATTATACTAGCAGATTACAAATTATAAATAATGTTGTTTACCTATCTTAATAATATTTGGAGTGCATTTATATAAATATAATAGTAGCTTTGATAACAATATTACCATTGTAATGTAAAACTGAAAAGGTTTTGTACGGTTTAATTATGAAAATTTGCTTATTTCATGATCTTGTAAATAATATAAGTAATACAAATCTGGTTTAGTGACCGTAAGAGTCCTTCGGGAAGCATGGACCATAAATTATTGTTAACTTAAACATGATCAAATAAACCACGTCTCACAACACTCCAGAATATATTTTAATAGCTACTGGGATTAAAATTAATCTATCAAATTTTGCCAAAAATAGTTAGTTTTCTATAATCAGCTGTTTAATCAAAAACTGTACAATTATTGTAACCAAAACTTTGTTTGCTGATTTACTTTATTTGTACAATTTCTATCCTTATCCTAAATATATTCATAGATATAAAGAATCAATCTCAAATTGATGAAATTATGTGTTACATTGCAATATATTAAAAATTGGTGTTTCGAGCATTATTACTAATAGTTGGACGATAAAAAATAGTTTACTCAACAGCAAAGTAAACAGGCTTTCAAGACCGAAGTATATTTTAGCTCTTTGATAATAAATATATATAAAACAATGTGAAATTATTCAGTTTTCCCCCATGAAATTGAGGCTAGTAGAATTCTAACAACCGTGTAACAGGGAAAAATATATTGGTCACTCCAGGAGGCGGTTGGCGGTGGCGGTGAGAAGTGTGTTTTGTTTACTCTTGTTAAAGACACAGAATTTTGACCTACCCTAGTGTGAGGTGTTGATACCACCGAAGAGAATGGAGGTGTAAACATATGAAGTGCGGGAGTATAATAATGCACCGCATCGCAAGACACCATAAGTCATCGTTCTGATTTATTAAATTACTTATGGTTTTCCTTACTTACCCAAACCACTTATATCCTTAATAATTTACACAGCTCATTAATATATTTATCAAATATCATTAATTATTCAACAGCTCATTAATTATTCCAAGGTACTCAATAATGTAATAGGTTGCCTTAAATAATAATTTCAGATTGGCGAGAATCTTTGTTGATGGTATTGCCTTCAGTGTCCGGCTTTAGTTGTTGAATTAATGTAAGGGTTAAATATTATGTTGATACTCATCACACTGGGGAACCAACTACTTCCTCTTTAGAAAAAAAATCTGATTTGGAATAACATCTAAAACAAAAAATGTAAAAGCTACCTCGGATTGTTTAAAAACATTAAAGTGCCTACGCTTTCTTTTGGCCTTGAAATTCGTTTCATAAAATCCTGCCAAAGATGTCTTATGTTCGAGTCAACTGTACTAAATTTAGGATTATAATCAATACCAGGGTCTGAAACCAGCAGTTATAAGCGTCCAAACCGGAATCACCGGAAAGTTAAAAACATATATTATAATAATAACTATAGCGAAACACACGTTGAAAAATCAATGGCAATCACTATGATAATCTACCACTGGCAATAAATCAACAACGATTAAACAATTGAAATGTAGAAAAAATAATCACGGATGTCTCAATAATCTCAATTTTATTGACTTGTATAAGAATCATACAATCGAGTTTTGTAAGCGAGGGGCATTTTCATTATAAAACAGCAAACCATACATAAATAACAAATAACTTATTGAAGCTATAATTACGTCTATTTAAAAATTAATGATTATAATACAAGTTTAAAAAAATGGGTATCTATCTGGGTACCAAAAGAATCTTTGATTTTTCGGAATAGGATATACTGGTAGAGCCTGAAATCGTAGAATTTGGAAATACTCTTCACCTCAGATGCATCCCCAATTTTGCACTGTAGTTTTATAAATACATGTGAAGACCTAATTGGTGAACTCGGTGTCTTATCCAAATTATTCCGAATAAGATGTGCATCGTGAAATTGACTTCAGTTATAAATGGCCAGTCGTCGATCTTTAATGTTTAAGATACCATATGCATTTAAAACAGCTTTTGACCACTGGACTCACATTTTAAACATTCGATTGGAAGTTATAGAAAAAATCTCCGAACTAAGAGACTACAAAAAAGTACTTGCAATTTCTAGCAACCGCGGTCACTTAATTTAGCAAAAATATAAAATACAAAGAACAATCTTTAAAGAACACTAAAACCATGGTTAATTACTTCCCTGGTAATTGGCAAAATCAACTTGTTATTGTGCGGGACCTTGGACTTTGAACTTAAAATATATTCCTGCATCTCTACCACCTAAAAACTATTTAGGTTTAATTGTAATTGCGGCACTTCTAGTTTTTGAGACATTTTCATCCAGACATCGCGCATTTGTTGATTATATAACAAGATATTATTTAATCCTCTGCAATGAAAATCAACGTCGGTATTTTACAATTAATCTAATAATATTTATTATCTTATACTATTCTGATTATGGCGGATTAACGGTTTTTGGTTGAAAAAAATCGTCGCCGGTCTGTGCCCATAAGAATTTTAGTATATAAAATTGACAACAATTCTGCTCTACTATGGAATGAGGCAGTTATTTTTTTACTTCAATCTCAAAAATTTGGCCGGTAAGGTATGAGAAGTACCACAAAAACCACCTTAGCGTATCGTAGATGACAAAGGGCAAGTTTTTTGTTAACCCGAAAAGACTATTTTATATTTAGAAAATTAGTTCAATATTGGTATCACTGTATTCATATTTTATTGCAGTTTAGATTCATATACAAAACGTATTTATCTTGTGATTTCTGGGTCGAAGAGGTGGAAAATACTGGCGAAAGGTCGGGTTTTTGCAATGCTTTTAAATAAGATTAACAGCTACAAGTGTTAATATTTTTATAGATGGCAAATCCAACAGCTTTTTTACAGTAATTTTAATTACCGTATATATTTCTTTTGGAAAACAACCATTACTACGTTTGGAAGGTAGACCTCCTCCGTATTACAGGTTTACGAAGAAGTAGCGCTATAGAACTGATACTATTTTCAATTCTGAACTTAATCATTGTGAGTTACCTAAGGTATTGAATTGCCTTACTAACTCTGTTTTCATTGTGTTATAGCAAGACAATACCAAATTACCTGAACAAAATTAACGAAATATGTGCAGGGATGGGAACAGTCTCACAAGCAGAAGCAATGCAGGGCACACTGTCAGATAACGGTCAAGGTGAAACAGATAGCGCCAGCGGGGGCGTTTGCAAATCTTAAAAATCTGCGATATTTTAACTTAAAAACCAAAAGTGTTTTTCTTTCCTATCAATATCTATTACACAATTATCGCTAAATAACTGTAGCATTTTGACGTGATCAATCTAAGCTACTCTGGCAAAGATAATGTGCCCGAGGATACTGACTATTAACGCAAAGTCGGTTTGCAATGTCACATAAACATGACTATACATTCATATCCATTTTAGTTTTATAATTTGTTAATAATCCTTTTATAATTTGTTTCTTAAATGTTAATTATGTATATTAGGCTATACCTGAATACTTAGTTTTCCTCAAAGGATCATTTAATATAATAGGCCTATATCACCACCACCCATCACCCCTCAGATCTTCCACTATCTCAAATGATACAATATATTATATATTATAGCATTGCTCATTATTTTTCTTCCCCTCCCAATAAAAATCAGTATATTAGGTACCAAAAACCTAATCTTTAATAGGCCACTAGAGCTCAGTAAATTATCCATCCCTTTTTGCCAACTCAAGCTAAATGTTATTACTGAGTGAAGAATATAATAGTATCCAGTTGGTAAGAACTTTCCATATACATTTGGCCTTACAATTAAGAAATTCAAAGAAGAACTAAATTTATTGGACAATTTTTTTAAACAAATTCATCAAGATCAAATTTTAATATCATTATACAAATCAATTTCAATAGAAGCAAGCTATTTATCATAGAAAGTCAAGAGTAATTTCCAAAGAACAATTTTCGTGTTTGGCCTAGTTGACTAGACCAAGAATCAAGTGGACTTTAACCTAAATTAACTTCATTCAGAGATCCATATTGGTAAAGCTTTATTCAGCACAAATTTTAAATAATTGGTATTCATTTTCATGTATTTCTAATTTTATCAAATGTTCGATAACCTTTGAGCCAGCTTGATCAACCACCCCTGAGATTTAAGAGAAGTTCATAGCCGCCATTTTAATTGTATTAATTTTTTTAATTTAAAATTTACCATCTGCCTGTACTATTCATTGTTAGCCCCAAAATTCGTATTTTCTGTTTTTATGTAACTTTGAAATAAGTATTGTTTGTGAGATAAACACCTTAACGTTTAATAATTATGCTATAATAAAAAGGGTGTATAACAGGTTTGCTTTTTATAAATAAACTAACTTGCTTGTCGCGGTCTTGCCCGCTTAAACTAAAACATAGAATTATTAACACGCGATGTTTACTCTATATCCTTATGCTTGCCCGCTTAAACTAAAACATAGAATTATTAACACACGATGTTTACTCTATATCCTTATGATTAAAAACCATTCTCACTGATCTAAATATCATGGGTTGAACCCAGCTGTTTGTTTACACCGTACGATATTTCATGATTATTTAAAAACAACCTTGAACTGCTGGAGTCGGCTACTACACTTTTTTTGAAAATTAATCTCAAATCGTTCAAAATTGAACCCTAAACTGATTCGGACTTTGAAGTTCTCTTCTACTCAAAATAACCTTTCTTTCATTAAAAAAAACATGGAAATCCGTCCAGTGGTTAACTCAGAATCTTTGGATTAAATAACACCAGTATATTTTAATATATAGGACAACTTTTATTCAATCTACTCTTTACAGTTTACAATTTCATGGAAATAATTTAAATTTACTCTCTCAAGAATTCATATATTACCGGTATCAAATTATATTCCCAAAGTACTAACAATGAGAAGATTCGTGGTTTTAAATTGTCGTATTTTAGGAGTATACGACAATTCTGTTGTTTACGGGTCTATGCCACAAAATGAGAAAATTTAAGTCCCTCACTACAAAATTACAAAAAAATTAATAAAAATGTGTTTAATAAAAATTGTTATGTGTACTTTATTTACCCTTCCTTCAATTAAAATACTTATTTAGTGCATTTTATGTTAAAAACACTATAAAAGAAATTATTTAGTTAGAAAAATTACATTCCGGTCACTGTCCTAACAAATAGGTTAGGTGAATATGTCACAGATAATAAAGAGAAAACGTCAGTAAAAGGTATAAACAAATATTAAAACAAATATTATAAAGAGTAAAAAGCCCCTCTCTTCTAATACAAAACGTGTAAAAGTAGAGGTATTTTGCAAAAAAGCATTTTTGGGCACATTAATCTGTGTCCCTGAAGTTCAACTTCTGCAGCAGACGAAAAAAAGAACTCCGAAACGGCGGGAAGCAAAGCCTATAACTACGCGGGAACAACGGAATTGGATGCCGTCTACTGTGCTGTTTGCTCCAAATATACGTTTGGTTTGATTAAAGTTTATAGTTTTACGAAAATTTGACTAAACCAGGTAAGAAACTTAGAGTACCTTAATTGTCATACATAACGGTCATGTTTTTTTATCATACTTTAGCTGGACCGAACTTTCAACTACATCCTAAGTATCGTTCTTGAACCTAACCTCAAATACGAAAACCGTCTCCCGTGTCCTAGGCTATAATTGAAACTCAATTACACGTGAAATACCTCCTGGTCACGGACATTCCGGTGCCGTGACCGGTGATGTTATACTGTGACCGGGATGTTAAAATGTAACCCAAGTGCCCGGCCCATGCATATAGTTCAATAAAACTTGTTATTTTATTGACTTCTATGTGATTTTATAATACAGTAGAACCTCGATAACACGACTCTCAAGGGGATGTCTAAAATAGTCTTCTTATCGAGGTGCACTTGTAATTGAGGGTCGTGCTATCAAGGTGGTTTTCACAACAAGACGTGTTATCGAGGTCACAGACTTTTTGCTATACCAAGCACATTTTTTATGAAACATTTCTAATAAGTTGTGTTTTAAGTAGAAAATAACTGTATAAATCAGTCATAAATAAAAGAACAAACGTACAAGTAAAACAAACTTCTTTATTATTGCGACAGTAAGAAAAAAATCAACAGACTCAGTTCACTAAAGTACAGTATAGAGTTAATAAGCTCGAAATACAGTAAACCTTAACATATTGTGAAATACGGAATAAAATACTGTAATGTTAAAAAATTAAAAAATTTAACTAAGCAGAACTGGACTTACGTAATAAAACCGAAACTGTACACTATAAGACAAGGAAAGGCCGGACTAGGAAGGGGGTGGGGAAGGGGTTTTCCTGTTGAGACCTGAGCCCAAGACGTTGTTGTTTACTTCAAAACATTCGTTCTATGCGTGAGAAAGGTTTAGTCGTGCTATAAAGGTTTCGTAACGCAAAACGGCGCGCTATTGAGGTTAGAGTCGTGTAATAAAGGTTCACTTCCCCCAGAGAAGCGTGTTATTGAGGTGGGTGTCGTGCTATAGAGGTTCAGCTATTTGAAAATACGCGCTATAGAGGTATATTTATCAGTAATATAAAATTACAAAAAGACGTGCATCGAGGTATTTATTTGAAAATGAGTCGTGTTATAGAGGTATTTATAACATTGAGCGTTATGTGAGACTCACGGGGATTAGAAAATCAGACTCATTATCGAGGTTTTTGTCTTATCGAGGGTCGTCGTAGCGAGGTTCTACTGTAACTACTATATGGTAAAGTTATTAGAAGGTTCAAAGATTGCTGTTTAGTCAACCTTCATTTTAGAAACTTTTTGTTTGAACAGGTGTTGTGTCCCAAGGGCCTGCCATGTTATTAACTGTCATAAAAAGTATTATTATATGAATAATATAACAACTTTAAAATTACTAGTTGTTCGTTAGCTTGTATTTGCAATAGCCTACATCAACTTATTAGTTCTTATCAGAGTGAGTTTGTCCAATATCGACTTCTTGCCTGTATATAACTTTATGTAAGCTATTTAAAAATGTTCCTTAATATAAATTTTTAAACTACTATATTTAAATTTCAAATATGTCTAGGAAGAAAAATACAAATTTTTATTTATATTGAATGAATTTATTAATATTGAATTTATGTATTATTTATATTGAAGAATTGATTAGGCCTACATTTTGTTATCATTTTTTTTCAATAACTTAAGAGTGCCTTAGACACGTTTATAGGATCAAACCTATGCATTCAAATTAATGATTTCATGATTGAATAAATTATTTAAAATCTCTTTTCTTAAACTTCAGTTTTCATGTTTTTTTAATGTATTGTTGCTACTTTGTCGAGGTTTTTTACAAGGTAGTCTTGCAACAATAGGCTTTATTTTTTCCAGACCCTGTGATGAGCAGACATAAGCCATCGTCTGGCTGGAGCAAACAGCACAGTAGACGGCATCCAATTCCGTTGTTCCCGCGTAGTTATAGGCTTTGCTTCCCGCCGTTTCGGAGTTCTTTTTTTCGTCTGCTGCAGAAGTTGAACTTCAGGGACACAGAGTGGGGCTTTTTACTCTGTGTTTTAATATTTGTTTATACCTTTTACTGACGTTTTCTCTTTATTATCTGTGACATATTCACCTAACATATTTGTTAGGACAGTGACCGGAATGTAATTTTTCTAACTAAATAATTTCTTTTATAGTGTTTTTAACATAAAATACATCGTTATCGAGGCCAGAATGTCCTCCCTAGAAAAATGCATTTCAGACACGGGCGCAACATTCAGGTCACAGTAATGTCATTTCGGTCACAGTTGTCAAATCTGTTATAAAACATTTAAAAACTAAAAAAAATCCATTTCAAAGCATCAGCTACAACATATTTCAAAATATTTAAGTAATCATTAGGTTTTTTACTATTTTTTTGTATATATCTAGGATTTATTGCTAACTTTAGCTATGCAATAATTTAAATTCTTCTTTTTCCATTGATAAAACAGATTAAATCTTAGTTTTAAAATATAAATTATATATTTTTATACCATAAATAGAAAAATGGATAATGGTATAACAACCTAAGGTACTATATTCATTGAAGTTTTAATTATTTGTGGTATTTAATAGGATTTGTATGAGCGTGACCTGAATGTATTTTTATTTTATCAGCTGACATTAAGAAATTCTGAAAAAATATTTAACAAATAAAATCAGCTTGGCCAGACACATTTTCTTACTCAGCAATGTTTCTTACACCGCCTAACCAATTAAGTATTTGTAATTTATAATTTCAATTTTAAAAAAGTTTAGTGGAGGAAATTTTCTCATTTTGTGGCATAGACCCTTACGTCTGTTGGCATCAATGACGGGGAGTGAGCAACCTTGGTCAGAGGGCGTGGTCTGCTGGTGCAGTAATGGTGGCGGCAGGAGGGGGACACAAGATGAATTCCCCTGCGAAACACTTAGAACACAGCGGGGTCCGCGCAACGACAGTTCCCGACACGAACAATTCTGCGCTCCCGTTTGGTTGAGATTACTAAACGATTAGAGAAAGAGTTTGAGTACTTTAATGGACAGTTTAGCATCATACCTGTTACCATAATATTTTAATAGTTTAAATCTTTATTTATAGTTAAATATTAGCAACAAAAAATAGTTTCATTACCTTAAAATAGGTAGGTACAAAAATTCTTTACCTAGAAACTAATGGTTTCTTGAGTAGCATAATACGTGTTCTCACAATTAACAGGATATAATAAAACTATGTCTCACAACACTACAAAATATATTTACACTTATAATGTACTTATATACAAGATGGAAAATTAACAAAAAAAATGGTATTTTACCACTAACATTGAAGCTCATATCTCGGAAAGTACGGTGAACCACACTATGATACTTATACAATTCAAAGTACTCAGTTCTAGGTAAGTTAACACACAAAAAAAATCAACCTTTGATCTGGTCCCCCTTTTTAGATATTATATCCCAAAATCGATCAATTTAAACAAATTATATTTTTTACTTCTAATATTATTGTGAAGAAAATCAAATGTTAATGATGGTATTTTTATTAAAGACTACTATGTGGAGCTTCTATGGGCAACAAATTAATTTGTGGTCTCATTCTATTTTTGATACATACATTTTTTTAAATGGCCGCTCGGCTCACTGAAAACACATTTTTTATAATTCATTTACTACTATACAAATTTATTTTCAAGTAACTTTAATTACATCATTCTGAAGGTGACAAAACTAAAATCGCGTCGGGAACTGTTGTTGCGCGGACCCCCTGAGTTCTAAGTGTTTCGCGGGGGAATTCATCATGTGTCCCCCTCCTGCCACCACCATTACTGTAGCAGCAGACCACGCCCTCTGACCACGGTTGCTCCCTCCTCGTCATTTATGCCAACAGACGTAAATAGCAGAATTGTCGAAACTGATATAATCTTACCTTCAAAACGAAATATCCAGAACTAAAATATCTTAAAAACCATAGAAGCTATGATTTTTAGCGCAAACCCTTCAACATGTTAAAATTACTCTCCTTGGCAACTTTAAGCATAAATCCTGAACTGTGTCAGATAAAAAAAGAAGTTTTATTCTTCTGAGGAGTATATAATTATATGGTGAGCAAATCAAACATTTCTAGAATGGTCATGCAACCATTAATTCTAAAATTAGTGATTTCACGTGGAATGACACACAGACATTTGTCAAAAAAAGGATGCTACTATTTAAAAATGGTATTTAATTTAAACAGACTTATTTAATGACCAATTTGTTTAAAGACTTTACCTAAAAAAGGCAGATAAGACCTGTTAATTTGTTAAAATTGTATTTAATGTTATTCTACCTTTTATAAAATAATTTAACAAAATAATCAAGATACACAAATTTAATTAATTTTCATATGAATAGCATTCGTATACAGGTTTACTATTTTTGCATTATGAAAAGAGAAAACTTGAGACGGTTCTGGATCTAGGTCTTAACATGGCAATAGTATATTAAATATAGGCTAGCGAAAACTCGCCAAAAATTGTTACATTTGATTTCTGGTGGTAAAATAAAAAACAGTTTTGCTAATCAAGGCAAGGAAAAAGATGGCAATTGGGAAATATAAGCAGTAATATTGTTGTTTACTGTGACATATATCACAAATTACTGTTAACTGTTAATGATCAAATCCGTCATGCCCAAAATGACTTCATATTTGGTACCATATGCATCAGATATGCACAGCTAAGTCAAGTGACCATGCTGACCATTTCTTGAATCAATTTGGTTGTTTAACATTGTCGTTTTTTGTTGCGCCACTGTAAATTTTGTTGAAGGGTTAAAAAATGAAATGTAAAATGTATAGTTACATAGGATATTCTAACCTGTCAAAATCACTCGTCCCAGGGGGGCTAGTAAAGCCACGCTCTGTTTGATGTTTGGCCCACCGATATTATCGATGATGATGTCGACCTCAGGTTTCGTCAAGTGCGCCGTGTAGTTGTCATGGGTCAGGGCGACTGAGACTCCATTCTTGATGATGTCATCGTGCTTGCTCTCAGATGCCGTCCCGTAAACTCTCACATTGGTCACGACGGAAGAAGCCAGCTGAGTCGCTGCCCAACCTACACCACCTGCCCAACAACATTCCTTTCAAGTTTTCTTAAATTTTACCACAAGCATTAGTTTTGAAAGAATAAATACCCCCGTTGCAGTAAACCTGCACACCCAGCGAATTTCAAATGGTACTTCACTACTGTACATCATGAAGCCATTTACCAACTTTGATCAAAGCATATTCATAAATAAGCGAGATATGACATATTATTTGTTCTCCATAAGAAAAACATTAGGACTGAGTATGCAGGATGCTGCATCAAGGACCACAAAAATTGGGCTTTTATTTAAGGGTGTTTGATCAAAGATTAAATTTCCGATTTTTATGTTGGAATGGGTTTGTTATAATATACTAAACACAAGAATGAGGTTTAAAAAAATATAAAATCTTTTTGGGTGAATTACAAGGGGTTAAAGGACCAATATTAGGGTGTTTTGGTACCAACAATCAAAGTAATCCATTTGAAATATTAAAATAAAAAAAGTTGCACTAAAATTTTTTTGGCTTTGCACCTTTTTATTAATTAAGTTTGTTCAAATAACTCAACGGGTTCCGTTTTAATATATGTGGGTTTTATCTTTGATTATTAAGAAATTTTAAAATCCTTTCTATGTATAATAGTTCTGCTTTAATGTTAGTACACGTAACGCCATGTCAGGTTGGCGCACGGCACTGCAAGTGTACTACTGATCATCTACAGTGCTCGCAAGCGTCGAGTGTACACGAGCGCGCGGCCGCTCAAGGTTGTGTCCACCTCGTCTCCACTCTCTCTCTCTCCTTTTCTCCCTCCACCTCACGCACCTGTGTCCCTATTCTCATTGTCTTGTTTCGCGCGAAATCTTCACAATTTGGTGGCTGCAGCAAATATTCAGTGTTCGGCGTTACGGTTGAATATTTACAAATTCATATCTTTTTGGACTGTCAGGAAAAACTCGACTTTCCACGAACTCTAGGAACTCGAAAGTACCTAATTCCCGATTGTAAATTCAAAATCAAAATGTGATGTGAGAAATATAACTAAAAATAAATAAAGAGAACCATAAAATCCATTTATTTTCTAAGCAGTGTATATTTTTTATTTGAGTATATGTTTTTAAACCAGTAAATAGTAAAAATAGGCGTTCATTGGCGATAGAACGGGGTCGAATTGCCGATTGTATTCTTAAAAAATACGTTCGGGCCTATAAAACGGGATCCAGCTTCTTTTTTCGCTGGGAAAATATGGTCCGATTGCCAATTTTATGATTAATCACGGATAGATTGTGAATTCTGGCATATATTGAGGCTCGGTCGTCATTTTCAGTTAATAAACACGTTGCAGCCGTCGATTTTGGACTTTTGAATGTGAGGAACGGTTGTTTAGGCAAATATAATGCTGTGAAATAGCCTATTTTGTTTTATGAAATATTTTTTAGTCAGTAATTTGTTTCTATAAAACACAGTCTGGTAGTCTTTTCCGGCCTGTAAAATGCGGCCCTCAATTTTATTGTGGTCGATGTTTTTGCCCTACTAATTGCCTTTTTTGGACGCTAAAACGAGGTTATATTGCTATTTCCATGGATAATATGCGGTTCGCTTGCCGCTTCTGGCCAATAAGACGAGGTCCAGTCCATTATACCTAAAAAATTCAGTCATTGGGTGTTTTTGAATAGCATGTTGCGGCAAATTTCATGTTTTTACCGATAAAACATGGCCCAAAATGCGTTTTGGACGTCGTTTTTGGTATATAAAAATTCAAAATCAAAATGCGTTATGACAAATATAACTAAAAATAAATAAAGAGAACTATTTGCTGATTTAGTTGAAAAAGTAAAGTGGATTGTAATGAATTTATAAATTTTACCAAAATATAAGGGGTTTGGAATATCCCTTGACTCACTGGAAATAACACTGGCAGAACTAAAGCCTTCTGCTATAGTTCTGACCGAACATAAAATGACCAAACCAACTATTGAAAGATTTAATGTTAATGGTGCATATTATGGGCGCAAAAAAAGTAGGAGAGGGGGGTTATGATTTTGTCTCAACAAGCAATTAAATTTAAAGAAATAATATTGCCTGAAATTAATGATTTTTTATGTGAACCAATATTTGAATGTTGTTTGGTGGAATATTACAATATATTGCCAGTAAAAAAATCTATACTAATTATAATAGGTTTTTATAGAATTCCTATAATTTCAAAAAATGAACAACAATTTATAGATAAAATTAATATTCTATTAGAGGTATTAAATCCGATATATGAAAATATTGTATTCAAGCATGCTAAAATAGAAAGAATCAAAAATCCGTTCTTTTGATGGAGTGGATTAGGTGTTCACTCTGAAAGAATGAATATCCACTCTCAATAAATGGAAAAATTTCATCTTTTTAAAAAGAGTGAAAATTTATAGTTCATTAAAAGATGACACTTTCATTTTTTCAAAAAATGAGTTTATAAATCATCTTTTGAAAGAGTGAAATTCATTCTTCATTCGAGTGGCTTTGATGGGAAGTCTCAACAAGAGTTCCGCCATGTTGGTTTGGTTTTGTTGTTAGTTTTGAGGTTATCTGATGCTCATCACCGAGCAACCGGACCAACGAGGTTGATTTCGTAATACATAACGGAAGAAAACAAGGTAAGTTAGTTAATTAAAATAAATTGTTATTATAATAAATATATAATTCATACCGGCTATAGCATAGTGGTTGGACTTGATCTAGGTAAGTTAAGTAACTGGTAAATTAATGTTTTCACAGAATGCCTGCAAAGTCTGAAGACTCAATAATCTGTATAAGGATTAAGTTATCTTATTGTAGGTATAACTTGAATTGGGTACAGCCCACCAAAAACTAAATTTATTTTTTATATTTGGTAACAGTACTATGTATAGGCTAAAGCTATTTAACTGTTTGTTAGCAAAACTAGTTAAGTCTACCCCCTTCAATTTTCATGCACTGTTTACTAGAAAGTTATGGTAATCAACCAATAAACTATAAATGAAACCTAATGGTGTTTAACAATCAGGTGTGATAAATTATTGCAGTATGAAACAGTCACTCATTCCAATGGAGTTACTAAGGAAGGATTTCGATGGGGAGTGACGTTCCCCTCACCAACTTGTTTAACTTACTACAGCTGGCCATCAAGTCATCCTCGTTCAGTCCTAAGTTTAAGCCATTCAAAGTAGCCTATAACCTCAAAACATAGGCCTGATGACCTCTATATAGCCAATTAGGGCTTATTATAGTCTAGACTAAACAAATCTATCATTAGCTTGCAACGACTATCTAACACAGCTAACACAGGAGGCCTCGCGTATGGGCGTTGGAGTAATCAAATATAATTATTTTAATGTTTATTCGGCAAACGTTAAGTACCTTATTGCAATATAAATTAATTTGTTAAAGTGAATTAATAGATTAATCAATGTCACAAACTATGATTTCCTCATTCGCAAAACAAGCACAAGGATCATTCAATCAAATAGGGCTACAATTGCAGATTGGTTATCGTTTTCCAGGGAGGTTCGTTTAAATTGTTTGGTTTATTTATTCATTCCTGTTATGATTAATTTGATTTAATTTTATTAAATATTCTTTTATCTTTTGTTAGAGTCATGATATTTTTATTTATAAGCTTAAATATAACTTGTGTTTAGAATTTGTGCGATATAAAAACAGCTGATAATAACCGACACTCCTTAATAACGATATTTTCAATCGTCAGTAGTTCGATATATCGATATTTTTAATCGAGAATTTCAATCTAATGAATGTGGACCGTAAACTAAACTGCAGATGTAACATAACGCTGCAGCTGCAGCTCGTCAATACAAGTATGTATGTTACCTCTAGCAAAGTCCTTACCACGGTTTCTGTAGGTAAGCGTGATTAGGATATACTTACGCAATCTTGAACAGATGTAGGCATATGAGTACGGTTTCATATGCAGTTTGATTATTTACATTCTTTGTAATAGGCTAGTACAATTTGTTTGTTTACAGGTACCCTACACTGCTGTGGTGACTGGCCAGTTTAAGTTCATTGATCAGCAAAACCACAGATCAGAGAACAACTTGTAACAGGGAATTCACGTTGTCGTGAATTACCGTTGGGAACAACTGATATTTTATAAAGCAATACCAGTAGCCTATAACATTTCACTATTAGAGGTCGCCCTTACTTAATCCATTGCCTACCGGTACTGAAAATATCATTTTGTTAAGACACCATTCATGTATATTTGTGTATATAACGAATAAAGAAAGTTTGAATTTAATTGAATAAAACACTACCTGGCTTAATTTATTACCGAGAAAATGGGGTCCGATTGCCGTTTTTGAGCGATTAAGTACATTTCCGACATAAAATATGGTTTGTATTAAATTTTCGGCTGATAAAAAACTTTGTGGTCGTAGTTATGACTCATGTATATAGTCAATGGAAATATGCTGTAAAATTACCGCAAAAAATCACCGATTTTGGCTGATAACTACACACACCTGGCCGGTAAATTTGTCTAAAAATCCAGTTTGACGGTTTTCAGACTAAAATGCGGCTCGATTGACGTTTTAGACGGAAAAATAAGAATAAATTGCTATTTTAGGCCGATAAAATTTGTTTCGATCTTAGTCTCGGTAAAATCTTCGTTTTCGACGATTGCATACTTCAATACTTCCGCTGGCATGTTGGCCATTAAATTGCGGTTAGGGTATAAACTATTGCGGTTTTCTTTGGCCGATATCTGTTTACTTGTCGTTTTCGGTCTAAAAGTTAAGGCGACCATGAAATGCAGTCAAATTGCAATTTTTTATCTAAAAAAAAAAACAAAACACAGGTCAAATTGCTGATCTTGGTCCATGAATTCAATACAGTCGTCTTCTTAGGCCGATAACACACATGTTGGTCAATAAAATGCGTTCGGCTATTCTTTACGGCCGATCAAATTATTCAAATGTATCGTGTTTCTTATAAAATAATTATCAAACTTTTTGTAATATAAATTACTTTGTACTAAACAAAATAATGTTCGAAGCTTATTCTATTTTTAAACTAGCCCAACAAAAGAA
This sequence comes from Allygus modestus, assembly GCA_963675035.1. Classification (NCBI taxonomy): domain Eukaryota; kingdom Metazoa; phylum Arthropoda; class Insecta; order Hemiptera; family Cicadellidae; genus Allygus; species Allygus modestus. Next base: position 86,611,696 of record OY776114.1, read on the forward strand.
TTAAATCGAGCAATAATAAACTTGGTTTTAGTCGCGTAACAATACTCACGTTTTTTATGCGCGCACACATTCTTGCTTCTTTGTACACAATTAATGAAGAAACTGAAAATATTATCGAAAAAATGTTAGAAAATGTCCCAGGACTACATTAAAACTGGTCGATACCAGTTTTGAGGCTGACATTAGGTACAGCAATGAAGTTGTCGTTACATATGATAAGTCTTTTGGCTGTCCATTACGACCAACTTCCCTTTCACCTTTTGTCCCTCCATATGCAGCACCTAGGGACAGAATCTCCGGGTTTGGTTCCCAGCCTACCAACCTGAGAATGGATGGTCCCTGGCTGTTGTACATGCCCTGTCAGTTGGAGGGCAGAATGCGGGTCCCTTGTTGGAGAGCCTCATCCCAGCTGTCACAGGGGCATGGGAGTTGGCCCTCTGAAGGGTCGATTTGGCTGCCATCCCATCCCACCCTTTCCTTTCCTACTATATCCTATCCTTCCGGTAACCTACACAATATTCCCGCTTGTGGAAGATGTGCCTAGCAGCTATGCTGGGGTTTCCTAACCCGCAACAATGAAATAAATGAATGTTAGAAATAAAAATTATAGGTCAACTAATAATCAACAGATTTGCCGCTGGAAGTTTGTTTCTAACCCAGCGATAAAAAAAGTTTAGGCTTAGGAATTTTTTCGTGTGTCCTTTTCAAAAATCCAAGGTTTATTAATTATACTAGTATTGGCGGCCGCTATCGCGACCGCAGGAAATAATCAGCTGTTTCAGGAACAAATCTTGTAGAAATATAAATCCACAGCTGAATAATCCCGGCTCCGCTAATATATGCTAAAATGGCCCAAAAACATAAAGCTTTAAGCTACCGTAACTCAAATAAGGTTGCTTTTAAAGAAAAACAAACGACACGTGCAGCTTCCCCGACCTCGATTACCCCTAAAAAATATATTTTCGTAGCTTGGGAGCCATTACAGCTCGAGTAACAGCCGCGGACGGACGGACGCACGAAGCCACAGACAAATGCGAATTATAGTATTGATAACAAATAGTATTGTAGTAATTATAGTATTGGTAAACATTTAAAAAACCCAAAGGTACTTAAACTGTGATTCCGTAGTTGATGCAGATTACAACTATAAGTTTAATTCCCATTACAGTTGTTATGTGCGACCTATAAGCGTGTAAACAACAGCGCGAAATATGCCCAGTTCTCCTTAGACTGTTGAGAACAACTTCCTTTGGATTGCCACTAACAATCTCATAAATGTAAATTGATAATAAAATATCCCATAATTGTATAGTTATGGAATAGTTCTGGGACACCCTGTAAATTTATTTAATATTGCAATTAAGTTTAAAAAAGTATTTTAAGAAATTAATGAGATCAATGTGATATGATCAAATATATTACTTAAACTGTAATTCTTAAAATTAAAAACCATTTTATATTTACAATCAAATTTTATATTAAATAATGTTATTTGTTTTTAATACAGTAAAGCTTGGATAATTCGAACCTCTATAATTAAAAATCTTCTTTAATTTGATTTTTTGGATAGTTTTAAATTTTATTACCTCGGTCCCTTGAGATTCGACTATCCAGTTCCACTGTATTTAAATGTGCTCACAACTGTGTCGAATATTTTTAATGATAAAATCTGTAAAGGCTAGAAGAAATGTACGGAGCAAAACTATGAAGTGAATGCTCAAAATGAAAATATATTCAAGATTAGTTGTCGGCGACACTGAAAGGCACAACAGTAGAAAATAGTAAGCAACCCAACCCTACTATTCAACCAGTCGAGCCGCGGGTCGGGGTTGTGTGACCCGGACCGACGAAGAAGCGAGTAGATGGAGAGACAGTGCTGCGTGGGGGAGGGGGAGAAATGTGGAGAACACCCTCCTCTCTCCCCCCAGCCAGATCACACACACACACACTCACAGCACTGCCCGAGCTGTCTTCCTTGCAGCGCGCGGTGGCGAGTGGTAGAACTACTGCTCCTTACCGCCAGACTAGCCAAGCGGCCAAACACCCTTAAATACCAATGGATTCAAATTTTATGAATATGCTTTGATGAAACTTGGTAAGTGGCTTTAAGAAGTAGTAGTAGTAGGGCATTTGAGCACGTCATGAATCGTGCAAAAAACGCCGACGTGCGCAATAAAGCATGTCTAATATTTCTCACTTATTGGCCTTAAATGTTTACCAAATGCCACGAAACTTGAGATACTCGTTGTCAAGACTATGAGGAACATAGAAAAGTACAATTTATACTCTATGACTTGTATAACCTATAAAGTTATACTCATTGATTCCCCCTACCGTCTGTGCATAGTCGACAGTTGCTCTGTGTAGTGAGTGTTGTCTGCCGTCCGCCTTTCAATTTTTGTTTATGTTTACTGGTGTAGGTTTGTTGGTTATATTTGTGGATTTATCCGTGGTTTAGTGAGTAAAGTTTTGATGTCATTACGAAAATGGACAAGCGGAGTAGATCGCCAGTAAGTGAAAATACCATCGTAAATAGGTGTTCACCCTACCTGTTTTGGTGAGCACAGGTGTTGAAAGGTTATTTTATGAAATTTTATCCATTCTAAATATTTTTGTCATTGTTAGTTTCATTATTTTAGTATGTTTTTAGTGTTATTTTATGTTCCTTACAACATTTTGCAATTTAGAAGCCAAATGTACATATTTGTATTAAAAAAACTGATACTGTATTGTCAACTGTATTATGCAACTATGTTCAATTTTGAAAAAATGAATAAATTTTGAAAAAAAAACATCAGAATTCCTGCATTATATAATTATGTAATGGCATGAAAATTTGGGTATGTGTTTACTAATGCCTGTTTTACAACATATATGTATAAAATTGGTTGAGGTATAGGTTTTAGAGGTATAATTTTTATAGTCCAAACTAAAAAAATATATATATTTGTATTTATATATAAATATATATATTTAAACTAAAAAAACTATTACATACACAAAAATATACAGGGTGTTTTTTTTAACTGTGCCACCATTGGGATCTTGTAAACTGTACATCATACAGTAAACTTTAAATGGGGAACATTCCCTTGTTTTTAAAGAGGTTTAAAAATAAGTAGATAAAACTTTTGTAAATCGCCGCCATTTTCCAATATGGCGGTCAACTTCATTTTTTCTTATGGCATACCCTGTATTTTATGGTGTTTACGGATATTAAATGAAAATGTAAGACTTTTTTATTCTTGAGTAATTTCTGATATACTTAACCGTTTATGAGATTCAGAGAGATAAAGGTAAATCATTTTTGTTGTTTTTGTTATCTGTGCTACCATTGGGATCTTGTAAACTGTACATCTTACAGTAAACTTTAAATGGGGAACATTCCCTTGTTTTTAAAGAGGTTTAAAAATAAGTAGATACAATTTTTGTAAATGGCCGCCATTTTCCAATATGGCGGTCAACTTTAATTTTTCTTATGGCATACCCTGTATTTTATGGTGATTTCGGTTAGCAAATGAGAATCTAAGACTTTTTTATTCTTGAGTAATTTTTGATATACTCAACCGTTTATGAGAAACAGAGAGACAAAGGTTTAATATAATTCAGGCAGGCCTAGGTGTATTAGTTTCAAGTGAGCTAGTGGCTTATTCATATTTTACTTGCTGCTTATAATAAGAAAATAATTAAAGTTATCTACAGGACACACATAAAAGATTTCTTTTAATTATAACAATTTAATTTTTGATACAAGAAACATATTTACAACAGGTGTTCAAAGTGGCCACCATCTGTATAAATACAAGCAGTCGCCCTTTTTAAAACATCATTCACAGCCTTATTGATTGTGTTGTGGTGAACTCCATGAAAGATTTCTCTGACTCTCGTTGTCATATCTGCAACAGTGTTGTATCGGGATTTGTACAAATTGTCTTTTAAATAACCCCAAACAAAGAAATCCATTGGTGTCAGGTCTGGGGACCTCGCTGGCCATGGTAATGGGCCATTTGTACCAAGCCACTTTCCGGGAAAGTGAATGTTCAAGAACTGCACTACCACTTCACTGTTATGCGCTGGGGCACCGTCTTGTTGGTATATCAACTGGGTTCTTACATTTAAAGGTACATCCTCAATTGAGTTCAACAAAATGTTCTCTAAAAACTGTAAATACATATGTCTTGTCAAATTCCCCTCATAAAAGTGTAGTGCTATTACTGCATTATTCAACACAGCACACCAACAGTTTATCGAGAATCGAACTTGGTCATGTCCTTCTCTCACTACTAACGGATTTACTTTAGCCCAGTAATGGTTGTTCTTCCTATTCCACATTCCCCTATTTGAAAAGTTAGTTTCATCAGTCCATATAATGTTCGATAAAAACCCTGGTGTATTTACAGCCTCCTGAGCTAACCATCCACAAAACTCTAGCCTCCTATTTTCATCACCCGGCATCAAAGCTTGAACTTTCGCATACTTATAAGCGTGGTACTTGTTTGTTTTTAGTACTTTAAAAATTGAGGAGGTTGAAGTTTGCAAAATGGATGCAACTTCTCTAATAGAAGCATTAGGAAAAGCCTCAAAGTATGCCAAAACATCAATTTGAAATTCATCAGTAACAACTGTGCTTACTCTCTGACGTGGCTTTGCAAAAGAACCATTGGCTGCCAAGTTTACAATAAGTTGTTTGAAATACCTACGATTCGGTACTCGCCTATCAGGATACCTCTCTTGATATGCGATATTTGCTGCACTACAGTTTCTGTTACACAGAAAATACACTTCGACCATGTCAAGTTTTTCATTGTTTGTAAATTCCATAGTAAGAGAACTGTCATAACAAGCGTAATTATAAAAAAAACCAAAATAAAAACAATAAAACTGTACAAGTTAAAAACCACAAGAAATTATTAATAAATTGCACGGTGAAAGACAACTATTCTGAGACTGCAAGTTTACAGGTTAGTGATTATTGTTTATTATTCCAACAATGCTATAATGCTAATAAACAGCTGGCAATGGAAATGGACGAAAGATTAATAACAGCTGTTATGAGAGCCTAAGCCTGCCTGAATTAAATTTTTATCTCTCTGTATCTCATAAACGGTTGAGTATATCAAAAATTACTCAAGAATAAAAAAGTCTTACATTTTCATTTAATATCCGTAAACACCATAAAATACAGGGTATTCCATAAGAAAAAATGAAGTTGACCGCCATATTGGAAAATGGCGGCCATTTACAAAAGTTTTATCTACTTATTTTTAAACCTCTTTAAAAACAAGGGAATGTTCCCCATTTAAAGTTTACTGTAAGATGTACAGTTTACAAGATCCCAATGGTAGCACAGATAACAAAAACAACAAAAATGATTTACCTTTATCTCTCTGAATCTCATAAACGGTTAAGTATATCAGAAATTACTCAAGAATAAAAAAGTCTTACATTTTCATTTAATATCCGTAAACACCATAAAATACAGGGTATGCCATAAGAAAAAATGAAGTTGACCGCCATATTGGAAAATGGCGGCCATTTACAAAAGTTTTATCTACTTATTTTTAAACCTCTTTAAAAACAAGGGAATGTTCCCCATTTAAAGTTTACTGTATGATGTACAGTTTACAAGATCCCAATGGTGGCACAGTTAAAAAAAACACCCTGTATATTTTACTTAAAACAAACAACTCAATACAAATAAAACAAGACCGAACTTATAAATTTCTGATGAAAAATAAAAAAGTTTCAAATTTTTTAATGTGAGCGTGAAATTTGCTCTAATTGAACCTGGCAGTCTTGGCAAGTAAATCTTAATAGTGGTCTGGCATTTTTGGTGACGTCATAAACAAAATGATCGGCAGTAAAAGGGTTAAATTAAAGTAAAAACTTGTACTTGATTATTATTGATTTGCCTCATGAAAAACTGGTAAATTTGTATGTAAAGATATATGTTACGAATTTTGGGGAACATCTATGATTCGTAATAGTAGGATTGGGGTAAATTTCAGGGTCAAAACATTTTCTGCACCCCCGGTTTCCTCCATGTTGTTTTTACATAAATTTGATTCCATTGATTATCATCATCATCATCATCATTGATGGGTCTTTTAGTAGCTATTAAAACACTATGACTCATACTATGGAACCCATAGCAGAAAAAAATATTAAATTCAAAACTGAACACTTTAAAACATGCAATAAATTAAACTTTAATTTTGGTTAGGCGTTTCTAACTGTGTTCATCTTCAGACCAACAACTGATACAAAAATAACTACAGTAGACTCGTGGTTATCCAAGGTAATTAGGTAAGCTGTCGAATATATGCAGCCACGCTAGTAGCATGCGGCCAACCATTCCCCCCTATCACTACTGACTCCACACCCCAAGCGCAGGCTGGATTTTCACTAGCTGTTCGTGTGAACCCAACCGTGTGGGCCAATGATTCCTAGAATTGGTTGTCTATATAATTACGTGAGGTGAAGTGACAGCTCGACCTAGCTACATCTGGATGCACTGGTACTGGATGTACTAGTATTAGTACTGGTGACACTGACTGCTTGACTTAGCTTGTCTAACAAATAAACATCGTTTCTTGTCATAATTTATCCCTATTGGGAGTTTTATTTTTATTTTTGATCTTCCGGTGACTATCTCAGTTAACTAGGAGGCATGGTTAACCAGGACTCAGATAAGCGCAAGTCTACTATTTATGTTTATGACTTAACATATGTTGAATTTAGAAATAATTGTAACAAATATAACTGGCTAAACAAATACTATACCAAATTCTGAATTTAACTATTCTGATTAGAAACTAAAAAACTAAATAATGGAAAATTTTGTAATAGTCCTGGTATATTATATACGACAAAGCTTGCATTTTTATTAATTTCAATAATTTCAAAAGCATCAAGATATTCTGTGTTAACCTGCTCAGGCACTACTGCTCAGGTCGGAGTCGGAGGCAGTATGCGAAGCACCATAACTTCGCAGCTCTTGTGAAGTGTCCAGCCGCAAATATGGGTTGGTCTGGCTCCACCAAAACCTACAGACTCTGCGACTGACATGTCGCACTTTGCCAAGTATGCATCATTCCATGTACAGCAAAAAAATGTCTACAAGTCGTGTTGTGGTCAGGCTAGTGCGCGTTAGGCCTCAACAATCAGCGTTAGATGAGTGATAAACAATTCACCTTGAAAACAATCCAACAAATTTGTTTAATTTTGCTTTTAGCGTTTGAGCATTTTTTTCTGCCCCTAAGAAGCTGCCGCTCTAGGCATTTGCCTAACTTCCCTTAAGCGCAACGACTCTGGTTAGAGTTAAAAAACTTCAGGTCAGAGATTGAGATTGAGGGCTATACAAATACATACCAGCAGCAGAATGAATCAGCAAGGTCTGGCCACTCCGCAAGTTGCCAAACTCAAAGAGGGCGAAGTAAGCAGTGAGGTAGTTGGCCAGCAGAGAGCAAGCGATCTTGCTGCAGATGTCTTGCGGTATAGGGAAACACTGAGAGCTGGGAACAATAACAGTCTCCCTGAACAACCCTGTCTCCGGTTTGTAGCACACCACACGATCACCCAACTGTAAATAAATGGATTTAAATCAAACGTTTATACATTTCTGGTTAACAGCAAACTACATAAAAGCTGAATCATGAATGTTTTGTTTTATGATCAAGATTGAACTGTTCTATTGGATTAGTCAATGTGATAGTATGCTTACTAAAACAGTATCATTGTACTAATTTGTCAAAGAATAAACAACAAATTGAATTTGTAAATGAATCAATTTCCAAATAATTTTAAATAGATTTCGGATTCTGAAATTTGGATTTTTCTAATATTGTGGCCAACAATAATCTATTTAATGTAAACACGATACATTTGTGATGGTTTCGGGTAAAATACATAATTTTATGACATTCCTACCATAAACTTATACGGTATTTACAAATTTGTAATAGGCTATATGATTTTTTTATGCAATACTTATATTATACTTTCTTATGCTAAATAAGATTAGATAAACATTTTACAACAATGAGGTTGAATCAAATTAAATACTGAACATTTGTTGTAGATGTGGGCAAGTAGACAATCACCAAATAAACAATCTGTTACTTATATGTGGAATGCAAGATTGTTTTAATAAAACTCCTATTGCCGTTTTGATTGTTATTTCCTTCTAACTCATTGTAAAATGTTTATCCAACCTTATTTAGCATAAGAAAATTGACAAGGTGTCCACAGAAAATGTATCATAATTTTCACTGACTTTCCCATTGATTTCCCTGACTTGATCGAAAGTTATAGATAAACAATTGAAAATAGTATTATAGCCTAGGCAGGTTGTATAATGGAAAATACTGATGTATATAATAAAACGGTTACTATGGAATAATTAATTTTGCTAAAATATGTGTATCCAAAATAAGGAAGGTAAAAAGAAATCCCAGCCTCCTCTGTTCTCATAGCTGGAAAAAGTTCTCTTTCCACTTTTATATACTCTTTTCCACTTCCTGTATTTTTACTTTCTCCTCCTTATAGTATATGGAGAAAGTATTGTTTTCGTCAAAATTTTTGAATTTGAGTTGTTAGTAGGAATATTTGTTTTGGTGCTCCCTGAACCCAACAAAGTGATTTTTATAAGATGTCTGTGCATCTGTCTGCCTGTATGGATGTGTACAGAGCTAGAGCCCTAACCAATCATCCGATTTTTATGAAATTTGGTATATGGTTGGTTATTAATCTACGATATCTTCAGGCGTTTTTTCATTTTTTGGAATTTTTGATTTATAAGGGTAATTATACCCCAAAATCCGCCAAAAAAACACTAAAAATCAAGATTTCTCAAAAACGGCTCTAATGATTTTGATTAAACTTTAGAATTTTGTAAAACTTTAGTTTTGCAACAAAATGATACCACCCGCATTTCTGTAAAAATTCGGGTTCAGAAATTACAAGACTTAAAATATCAAAAATTCAGTTTTTTTGATTTTTCATGAAAAAAACATAAATATCAAAAAATATTACTATTCACCATTAAAAAGACCTCAAAAAACTAAATAATTTAGTATTCTGAATTACAATTCTACGATTACTGGTTGCGGAGAAAATTTAAATTTTCATTTTGCGGTATTTGGGTGGATATTTTTGAAAACAACTTGTTTACAAGATTTTCTGTACATTCAACCGCGCTTTGTATTCTATATTCAGTAAATAAAAGTAATTTATTCATTAAAGTTGGGCTAAAAGGGAGAAAGTATGTATCAGTTTCCTGATACTGTTTATTTATCTTGCTCTAGTGGTTGCACTATGTGTGCTGTGTGTTCAGTTCTGTGCCTGGCTTTTGTGTTTGGTTTCAATTTGTTTTATTTATTTTTATTTTGACTGCTTTTACAAGTTTTATGTTTTAGCTTTTTTGTGTTTTTTTCAGCTTTGCCTGGATTGTGCCGCTAATATTTTTTGTAATTTTTTATATGTTTTAGGTATTTTTCTCTCCTGAAGACAGGATCAGATTCCAGATCCTGAAATGTCGTGAAACTTGTTTTTACTAATCGGTGATGGAAAATGTCCGAAGTAATTTCTTAAATAACAAACTTACCATCAGCAATAATTAATTTTAAACAAAGAATACCAAAGATCTAACCACCAAGTCCAACCAACCACTAAAGGCCATACACATATTACGTAACGCACTTAAGGGGGGGAGGGGGTATGGCGTAGCGTTATGTGGGGGAGGCGGGGGGTTTGGATCAACGTTATGTAACTCACAAATATCAACCCTAAGAGCTGGTGCACTCCCGTTATATTTAGTTTATTTTGTTGTTTTTGTTTGTGTACATTTTGCTTTGAAAAAAGTTATTAACAAATGTTGTTAAAAGTCTTTTTAAGTTTCATGATTCACTGAAATCCATATTCTAAATTGCTAATAAAATGATTATAAGGTTTAAGCTGTTTTAAAGCCTACTACGATTGAGTTACGTAACACATTGGGGGGGGGGGTATGGTCAGGCGTTACGGTGCGTTACATGGGGAAGGGAGGGGGTCTGAAATGACAAAAAAATGTGTTACATAATATGTGTATGGCCCCTAAATTCTTGAAAACATTTCATGTGAAGCCACAGTTTATTGAATGTACACTGTTTAGCAGCCATTGTAGCTAACAACGAATCAGTATCCCAGAACTAAAAGGAAATAATTAACAATGTGTGTGTATTTATTTCATACAGTTGTGGAAAATCCCGGATAACACTACAATAGTCGGGGTTATGGCCAACTAGAGCATTTAAAAGTCCCCTCAAATCCATCCTTGGGACAGATTTCCCTGATTTTCCAGACTTTTTACCTATTTCCCTGACCAAAATTGTTTTCCCTGATTTTCCAGAATGTGTACACTCTGGATCACAAATTAAATCGTAAATATCTCTATAAAGGTTAAAAGTTTATGAAAAAGAGACAAGAATACAAATCTTTTGAAATTGCGTATTCAACCCAAAATCACCACAACAATGTGGAGTTTACACTCAAGAAATTAAAGTTAGCCGCCATATTGGAAAAATTGGTGCACACAATTAAAATTTCAAAATCACTAAATTAGATATAACCAAATCTAACTATTTTAATAGCTCTTAATACTTTTAATAAAAAATAGCTGGCACACTTATACCAATAACTCTGTATACATAGACCAAATAGGCAATTCGTGTTTAAAAAACACCTTAGAGGACCACCACACGGGTCTTTTAAGGGGCAATTAATTTTCTTATTGATATTATCTTTTATTGTTAACCATGGTAAATAATTTCTTTATTAGCATGATACGTGTTGTTACAACTAAGCAGGATAAATAAAATACGTCTTACAACACTGTAAAGTATATTTACACTTATACTGTACTTACAAACAAGACGGTAAAATATACGCAAAAGATGGTAAAAGGCAATCGATTTCAACCAGTTACACCAGTCATCATCAGGCTCAATCAGAGAATGACAGAAACAAGATGGCGAACAGCTGATATACTATTGGCTACCGGAAGTTCCGGAAACAAGTTGCGAAAAGTACCACCAGAGTAAAAGTTGACCTGTTCATTGATCAATTTATCCCTATCCTTACATTTTTCCTTAAAAATAAACATTTCTTCCCATGCATTCATTACATTTCCTTTCTTACAAATATGGAGAATATTCAAATTGTCTTCAATTGTTCCCAATGAATGGCCATTTTCCAGGAGGTATTTTGCGACATTAGATCTTTCCGGTTTTCAGTTCTTCCATGCTGAAATATGATTCTTGTATCTTTTTACAAAATTAACAGTTTGACGTACATACAAATTATCACAATCATTAAAACTGATTTTATATACACCGGGCTTATCAAACTTATCACAATCTTCTATGTTCGGATGCAGAATTTTACCCATAGTGTTTTGTGTCTTGAAGGCTATGGATACTCCATACTTCTTTAATTGATTTGCAATATTCTGTGTTTTATTTCCAGTGAAGTTAAATGCAACATATCTCGTACTCTCCTTCTCCCGTTCGTTGCTCAGAGTTGTCATATTTCTTACACCACAAAGTAATACAGTTTAAATGGTTTATAAATAAAGAATGATTTATTCAAATCAGTGAAAAAGATAACTGGAAATTTGGAAGTTGATGTGATGGAAATATTTAATAGTTCTAGAACATTTTAACTATCACAAAACTCAATTAATCTTCTTTCTTTTTAACTAAAAACTGTTAAAACTGTGTGTCACTGAGAAATTTTAAATTTATTAAAGATATTTCTATCATTGGAACTGTATCACGACTTGGTAACGGATTTTGGAAGTGTAATCAAATTATCATCTAAAATTCAATAAATAACTCTAAAAATTTTAAATTACAATAAAATGCTGAAATAGTTGAACACTGTCTTATTATTCTACATCAAGTTCACAATATGGGTCAGTAAATGGTAGAACGAAGATCTTGTAGCAGTTGTTCATTAACCGATTTACAAAATCATAATTCCTGTGGTATTCTTCTCTGCCTCCCCTCGTGTATCTATGAGTACTTCTCAGAACCTTGGACATAATCCTATTTTTCCTTAGGGAGAAGTTACTGTCTGCATCACCGTTTTCATTTATATTTTTATTAGATTTACTTGAACACCTGGCAGACACATTTTTATTGCATCTCTCAGGTTTTCTTGGTGTCTGTTTTCCTACAGATTTATTTTTAACTGGTCGTCTTTTCTTTCTCTCGTCTGTTGTAATTTCTTCCACACTGCTAAACCTTACTCTTTTCAAAATGGATTTTGGTTTCTCCAAAAAATACCTACTTCCCTTACACTGCAGTTGCTTTTGTTGCGTAGCGACCTTCAATGCACCTCTAACACAGACATGTACAATGTTATTATATCGTTTTTTTAGTTCTTTGCAGATCTCTCCTACTGAACATCCTTCCGGATTGTTTATGTCTTGGACAGTTCTGACCACTTCTTGGACAGCTTCTTGGTGTGATAAATTCCTCTTTGCCATAATGTTATACAGTAATTTTTATAAATATACCAATATTATTAAATTGATTCCTTTTGAAACCATGGAAACTATGAACAATCTCTAAAATTTTACATAATTTTTGCTGCTAGAAACTAGATGAAGAACTACAGGGGCCTTTTAGACGGAAAACGTGACATGGTTGGTTTGAATGGCGAGTCAATGTATTTCACTACACCTCAGGGTTATTTCCCAGGTTAGGGTAAATGTACGCTAATTAACCCTAGAAATGTCATACATAGCTTTGAGCTATGTTTGCTTTTCTGCTCAGAAGTGACACAGTATTAAGTTTCAAGTGAGTCCAAAGTGTCACACAATTAATTTTAGCCTTTATACAAGGTTTTATGTAAATTTCACAAATATTATAATTTGTATGAAATGTACAATTTGATGGAAAACAAGTCTGTTTTAAATTTAGATATTAAAAAATTCCTCAAGACAACAAAGTATAGAAAATTAAGAACAAATTTCTAAAATTAACATGTTGCTTTCTTACACAAGAATTTGTTTAGTAAAATATAGGTCTGTAGTATTATAGACAATTTATTTTCTTACAGGAAAATATGTATTTTGGTAAAAAAATGTATTGAACAATAAAATTAAAAGTACCGTACATAGTTTTAGATTTTTTTTCCACCAAACTTATAGGTGGAGGATCACTGGAAAAGCAATAAACTGTTATGCATTTATAAATAAATAAAGAAGAATTTTAATGAAAAAAAGTAAAACAGAAAATATAACATTTACAAAAAAAAAAAAAAAAAATTATCTATGTAGAAAAATAATTCCCTAAAGTAAAATATAAAATACATAATATATATACTTTGTTCAAATGTAAACAATAAGAAAAGAAACGATAAAAAAATCTCGATATAAAAATTACCAGTGAAAAAATGAAAGTGAAAAATGATAATCTTCCAATTAGCTGCGGCTGTGTCATGTGTTCCAGAATCACCTTTTATGGGAATGGATCAGCGCAGTCTTTTAGAAAATGCTTCCCAGAATGCACTATGCAAAACAGCAAGTTTTCTAGTCATACATTTTACATTTTTGAATACAGTAAAGTGTGTCTTTTATTTGGCAAGCACGTAACAAGCGCACAACGGTCTTTCATCCCTATCACTGATTTACATACCTCCTGGAAGGTCACAAAGTATCTCTTGAACGATTCGTTTGAATTCAAATTTAGGTCTTCTCAGTTCCCAGCCCTTTCTAGATTACACATGGAAAATGAATAGAATTTGCTGAAATCTATTACAAGACATTGCTCTGGCATGAATTGAGATAATTAAGATCCCAATAATGTTTCATGCTCTGTAAATATCTCTGTAATTATTAAGTTTTGGGGGCAAAATTATCAGGGTAAATAAAAGAGTTGTTGCAGCTCTTTCTATTATATTTAATAAAATAGCCCAAAACTAAACTTAGCCCTTAAACTTAGTATTTCTGAACTGTCGCATTTACCTATTTAACAAAGCGAGGTGTTAGAACTCAATGTAATGTTAAATCGTGTGTCTTACGTATTGCGTAAAGCTAAGAGACTAATGTCTCTTCAGTCATTCATTATTACCCATAATGCATTCATATGAAAATATTCGAGAAATTAATAGGTCTTTTACTATGAGGAAAATTGCAAGGAGTAATATTTCAGACAGTAAATTTAAAACTTATATCAAAGTTCCCGTTTTGTTCGGTATTTACACACTCAGGGGGGTCCTCAGCAGGTCTAGTTTTTTTCTGAGTTACAGCTGGAGCAGCAACAGCAGGTTGACGATGCTGAGGATTATTCTGCCGAACAACTGGAACAACACCTGGTTGAGGTTGCTGAGTACGAGTCTTACAATCAGCCAGCTTCTTTCTTTCAGGATCTGGTTAATGTTGGTTGGCATCAGGCAGATGTGACACTGCAGGAGGCATACGCATCTGTGCGAAGAGTATCTGCATCCCTAATGGAGGCACATTGTTGTTTGCGGAATGTATATCCGCATCAACTGCAGGAACAGTGCAATTCACAACTAGAGAGAGTATTTATTTTTATGGGGACTAGCCTGTGAAATATACTTATATCTTTTGGTTCCATTTTTGGACTACAATCTGAGCCATTAGTCAAATCACTTGGCTGTGGGATTATACCCTTCACCTCTCGTTGAAGAGCTAAAAAAAATCCAACAACCTTTCTTACTATGACGTTCTATCCCCATCTCGATTACATCTGATTCCTCAGAGTTTCCTGATTGATTGGTCTACTCACAGGCGTAACTATGGTAAATATTTTCTTCACTACTATGTGATGAACCTGGAAGAAGGGTTTGGCATGTAGGCTACCTATTATTTGAGCGTCTGAGTCACCGAATGAGTCATACCGAGATTCATTGTTACAATGTGCAGGACCTGGGCATCTAATTTCAACTTGAACACTAGTAATATCCAATCGACACTTAGTTTTAGCATTACGTTTCCGTTCCTCTGACAATAAAACTCAAGAGTTCAGTTCTGGTTCTTGAGACACACAACAAAGATCTGTTGGAAAATTACAAAACTCCGAATCTGGGTCATAATCAGTCGCAGACTGGGTTATCGGTGATTTGACATAATGAGTAGAAAAATAGACCTTGAAACAATATAGGTGTACCAATCCATTTGGGTCTAGAAATAAAATTCCCCGCTAAAACAGGTCTATTAAAAAGTAATCAGTTTTGAAATTTGTTTTTGGGGTTTAAATAATTATAGATTGGAATGTCCTCTTTCCGGTGGTAGTAAATAAAAGATCACCGGACAAATATTTCCTGAGAAAACACAAAATGTAAGATGTTGTGCTGATATTTGATATTATGAGAATATTCTCATGATCAATAGCACTTCATGTGTTTTAAAAGAACTGAATTTAAATATTTGAAAAGATACACGGCCGTTAGCTTCCTCCACCAATCAGCTCAACGGACCAATGGCCTGTCAGGAAGAGGGTTGTCGTCGTCGCATCGCGCGTTATCGGCCTCATCCCATTTCGCGAGTGATACTCAGAAAGAGTGGTTCGGGGAACATTGAGCACCGCTCACGTATAATCTTTACTGTTAAAATAGTCGTTCACTGCCATCCACCTAGTAATTTCTGTTAGCTAAAACTCGTCGCAAATCATCAGAATTAACGCGTAGTGTGCTTCAGAATAATTTTGAGAGTAATTATAAATTAATGGGCATTTCGAAGAGGTGGATTGTTGGCGTGACGTGTTGCAACTGATTTTTCAAATCGTCGCGTGTTTTCCCCAAACGTGTGTGTATGTATGGGATCCCAGAAAGTATGAGTGAGTAATTATTTTGTTAGTTTACGTTAGTTTAGAGTATATGCCCAGTCCTTGAGATTTAATTGATTTAAGTGTGTCATATTTATTATAATTAGTGCATTTCTGTCTTAAATTATTCTAGCCATTAGCATGTTTCAGTATTATTAAATTTTCAGTAGTAATTATTATTTGTGTATGTAATTTGAATTTGAAAGTACAGTTACCAAAATATCTAGTCAATCAATAAATGCATGTCAATACATAATAAATTATAATTTGAGCACATTTTGCTCAATAGAATGTAAAATTTGGTAATTTAGCATGTCGCCAACCTAAATATTGCAGAGCATTAGGAAATTTTCATTATTTTAGTATTATTATTGTTATTCCTGAACTGATTCAGACTTCATCCAGTTAATCTATACGATAATTTAAACAATCTACTTGTCTCAATTCACTGCCATTACAATCTACGTTTTGTCAGTAAATTAATTTAATATAAATAACTTGTGGAACACAGTTCAATGATGATGGGAGGTAATTGATGTTTTATAGGTTCCCTAGTGCATGGGCATGCTCAATAATAAATAAATTTAAACTTGAACTAGGCTTGCTAGAATTGCATACAGCAGCCGCGGTCCTGAAAATACAGTATTGTCTCATATTGAGCAAATAGTTAACCCCCTTGTTATCAGTAAGGCTGGCCAGCTTAAATTGTATATAGCGTTGCCCAGGAACCTCAAATAATACCTCAGTAAATAAATTCTTATTCCTCCATCCATCCAAGAACTAGCCTATTAAATTAACACAATCTTTAATCAATATCAGTTTGCAATTATTGACCCAAACAATTAAAATAAATACTGGCAGTAGACAATTCATTTTCACCTATAATATTTCAATTAATTATTCAAAGGTCTGAAGCTTATTGTATTATGTTCTGTATATTATTGTAATCATAATTTTGAAACCCACTCTATGCATTCTATTAATGTGTGATATCAAGACGCAAATACTGTACAGTTAAAATTATGGAGATGTGAAACTGAAAAAATGCATGAATAAATTTGTATGCAAAATCTGTTGTTATTAATATTTCCAGGTGTTATAATTCTATCAGTACAGATCTATGTGCGCCTCTGGAAGGGCCTAGAATCTTGTAACTTCATTCATTTATTGCATGGCTAACCCTTTTAATTATTAAACGCTTCCACTGTAGTCTGCTAAATTTTGAAATGTCTGGGTAGCCATTTATTTATGAACTTAATCATGGTTTTGAACTATTATTACTTGTTTAAAACGTTGGCTACCGACGGTCCGGAATTCGGGTCGCCGGGAGTTCCCAGCAGACCAAACCTAATACACGAAACTCTCACCACAGACCAAGTCATTGTGACCAATTGTAACCCAGAGACCAAAATTTGTTTTTCCGTATTTTTATGTCATGAAGTAGAATATTTATATTAACTCATAAAAGTAGCAATAAAATATTATTTCAGTGCTATTTTAGCATTTTTATTGCGTCACGTATGTGTGACGTCGGTCTATAGTAAAATTGTATGACATTTTTTGCGATAGACCGATTGTCTCACATACGTGACGTGAGTTTTCAAACTTTGCATGACAAAAAATTCACTAAAAAGTAAAGGACAATAGTTTCGATGTGTCACACAGTCAAAAACACCACAAGGAATGAGTAAGTAAACAAACGCTACAGGCATCATGTGGGCAGACAGGATGGACAACTCTGAAAATCTGTAAAAAAAAAAATTGAGGTCGAACCCCGAGACCGAGCGACACGCATACGTGTCACACATCCCTATAGACCGATATACAGGTTTCAGATCGATATAGTGTACCGTATGGATATGGCAAGTCATTTAACTGAACGGTGACTGCGTCCCATATACGTGTCGTCGGTCCACTGGATTTGGCCTGAGCGTCCCGTATACGTGTCGTCGGTCCACTGGAATCAGCTTGAGCGACATGTATATGTGACGCTGGTCTATTTTAAGAGTTTTTTTTAACATTGCGTCACATATACGTGACGATCAGTAGTCAACGTGTTAACGTAGAGAACATTTCTTTACAATGTTCAAACACAGCTGAGTCTTTTTTGACACATGGTAAAAATAACCATAGGTTGAAGCTACGTTAGAGTGATTTGAACAAATTCTAAAAATATATCGTGGCACTTCTAGGGTTAAACTTGATTAAGCAATCAAAATCTACAATAATAACTCAGCCTAGAATTCTGCAGAACACTTTGTTAGTAAAAAAGAATTTAAGATTATATTTCAATTGTAATTATTCTTAACTGTATAGTTTTACCAAGCCCCATACAAAAAAATATTATTCTGAAAGGGGCATTCACAATAAATTAACCTATCTGTAGTTGAAATACTGTTTACTAACAAAGTGTTTTTAAAGAGTTGTTATTCTAGATTTTGATTTCTTAGTTAAATACAGTAATACAGATCTTTATTGTATAAACATTTTACAATGTGTACAATATATAAGAAAAAAAACATACATTTAATTAACATAACACTACCTGCGGAACATACCACTGTGGTATAGTGAAATACCTTAATTCACCATTTAAACCAACCATGTAACTTTTTCCATTCAAAAGGACCTTGTGACAACATCATTCAGATTCTAGTGGCAAAAATTATGTACCCAACCAACAAAATTTCCTAGGCATCTCAGATCTCAACAGAAATCTAAATAAGTATTGAACCCTGCATAGTACCGGCAGTGACATCCATTGTCCACAAGCAGTATTTAGTTTCATGAAGTTTCATAGATCAAAAGTCTGCACTGGAGAGTCTTCAGGGAGCTGCAGTGGATATGCTGGAACACAGTACATTTTTCTCAACGTGTCTAGCATATCATTCCGTCTCGCCAAGTTGAAAGATTCCTGTCATTATTTGACAAGAAGCACGACTTGGCAAACGAAATGATTGTGTTTCTCCATTCTTTGCACCTTTCCAATGGCGTCGATTGTTGATCACACAAACACTTTTCAAGGCTTTCCCTGCTGTGTCCAACATGTCAAATTATGGCAGGTGTGGGTCACCATTCTTCTTTGCTGATAAGTAATCAATCACCCGACACTCACTTTGCTTGGCTCACACTTAACAGTACCGGTCACATGAGAGATCTGTTCGTAACCGATATGTATATTCGAGACATTATTTTTAATAGTCGTTCAGCTAAGCTTTGTAGGCTAACCACGTTTTTGAGGTTGTGTTTAGTTCTTTTTAACTTGTTATGATATATTTAGCTTTTTCATAAAAGAATAACATATTATGATTTATAAGTGTGACCGTACTGTTTGTGAATTGAGGTACGATATAATTCTTCCCTGGTTTTGTAGATATTTCAGAAAATCTATATCTTTTTCTGAAAAAACTACACTCTTGAAACAAAATATCAAATGTTAGAAGAATAGATCAGATGATTTCCGCTATTTTTACCGCCACACTTTTTTCTGGACACTCCGTTAGTTTTACGCGTCCTTGAACCACGGACATTCGGAGACATTACTTGTCAATAGGAAAAAACCATTTTCCCACTCAACTTTCTCCAGACTGATGTTAACGTGTAGAAGTACAGGTTACATTTTCATTGGTTATACACCACAGTCGTTGGCAATCGTCTGCTTGACATATTTGTTTTGATCAGCATAACCTCCAAGTCAGTTGGAGACCAGTGACCGATGGGTAAATAAAGACCCATTTCATCTGTGTCACTTTATTTATTTATTATTTGGAATGTAGGATAGGGTTGAAAGGTAGGAAAAAAGGTGGTTTAATCAAAACAATAAAATATATAAAATAATTAAAATTATTAAAATATATAATTTAATTTTTCATTTCTCTCATGGAGACCTAAGTTATCCCATTTGGTGGTATTGACCCTTATACCAAATTTCATCAAAATCTGACCTTTTTTACGAGAGTTATCACACCCACGGACATATATATATATATATATATATATATATATATATACAGTTTCGAACGAATGGTGTTTTTAGGGTCTGGGGACCTCAAAACAAAAAGTTATCATGGTCCCGGGCCTAGGTCTTACCATGCCGACTACGGTAATAGCTTCTTCCCTATAGGGGAAGTTCGCTAAAAAACAGCTGTACAAAGACTAATATCGTCTTGCAAGGACTAGGCTCCGATCTTCACAGTTAGATTTCATAAATCGATCATTAAATCGTTAAAACCATAACTAATATGGTAGAACCTCGATCAACTGCCACTCTCTGTTAGCCGTCATAATCTGCCACTATAAAAATACCCCCGCCGCAGCAAACCTGCATACTCAGCAAATTTCCAATGAATAAGAAATATTTTCACAAACAAGCGATATCAGTACTTAAAATATTAATTAATCTCCATAAGAATAACATTGGGGATGAGTACGCAGGTTTGGGAACACAAAATATGGGTTTTTATGCAAATATCAATAGAACTTATCTAACTGAAGTCACATACCAAGTTTCATCCATACACATTCATAAATAAGCGATATATAACATTTTAATTACTCTCCATAAGAATAACATGGGTACTGATTACCTAGGTTTGCTACGGTCTAGGTTTGATAGGTAGTCTGCTATGAGAAACATATGCGAAAAATTGTTTTTTGTACAAACACCAATAAACCACAACCAGATGAAGCCACATACCAAGTTTTGCCAGTTTATGATCTTAAATAAGCGAAATATAAAATTTGTATTTTCTCTATAAGAAAAACAATGGACAAATATTGTTCAGAATTAATTGAAATGAGCAGGCAGAAATTCTGCATTAATGTGGGATATGGAGGTTGAGGAAACCTCGCCAAACAAGAGAGGCAGGCGAATCCATTTACACACATAAGTGGCTAGCCTGTAGTATAGGAAGACCAGTTTATAAAACCCTTAGCATACCCTCTAAAGACTCTCCTACTCTTTCGGACTCTGCTTGGAAACAGTTTGTTACACTGCGTCAGCTTACTATAGGTTTTGGACCTCAGAGTTCGCACCTCTTCTGACCATTAAAAAAGATATAAACACCTAGACCCAGTCTAGCTCAGTCTTTTTACTGTGGGTTGCCCTGGACGAGCTGTAACATGCAGTACCAGTTGTCCTCACCTTCATCATTTCTGTGCAGACCATTACCATGGACAGCACTCCAAGCTGATGTCGTGTGAACACCTAAGCTAATAGTGCGTCTGTTATAACTACAGAGAAAGTTGTAAAGAATCTCTACGATATGGTTATAATGAATACGAGTGCAAAAATAACTGTAACTTTTTAGTTTAACTTATAAGGCCTACTAATTATTTTTGTTAGGCCTACTTACATGTATCTGCTCGACGCAAGATCCTATCTCAACGACTTTACCAGCGCACTCAAGCCCCATTACATAGGGGGCTGGAGTCTGTAGAAGCCGCCCCTGAACATGATATACATCTGCAAAGTTGACCCCACAAAATTCAACAGCAACTCTCACTTCTTTCGGTTCACATTTTGAGGGCAACGGCCATTCTATAATCTGCAAACAAATTAAAAGTCAGGGTTCTTTAGTATGTCATTACATGAACTGAATTACCTTTTATTGAGCCTAAAAATATCAAACAAATTTAGTAGCAGGAGATCTCTAAATCCAAATGTTATCCCCGTTTCTCATTTCTAGATAGAGGTGAATCCAAGGCGAGCTTACGGTGAGTCCCAAACCAGCAGTAAGCGGCAGTATAGCCATTGGTGGTTAGCAGGGACTTTGCGGCTAAATCTCATGCTCTAACCACTAAATTAAGTTATATGCTCAACTACCGTTCAATACAATTGTTTTAAGAATTTTCATTAAAAATAGGCAACACTAGTAAAGAAATGCTAATTTTTAAAGTGCTAATTTTTAAAGAATAAGCATAATTATTACTTACAACAAGTAGATCACGAGAGGGTTCTTAAAAAGTGGGGAGTTTTTAAAGCCTACAATACAATACAAATTTATAAAGTATAAAAATTCCTGTTAGCACTTTTTTACCATAAAATGTACCATCAAGTCTAGTAAAATATTATTTGTCAGGTATCTGACTACATTCATTGGTCCATCAGAACATTTGATTATTCAAAACAATGTCTTAAACTGGCTTCACACCATCCACAGGCAGATGACAATACAAAATTGTTATATGTTCCTTGAAATTTCCTCCAAGTTTCCACCCAACTCGAGATTTATTATTTAGTTATACCTACTAAATATAGAGTAATTTACAATTATTTAAATTATTAATAACATATTTCTGTAATTTTTTAGCATTTCCTTCTTAATTCTGAACATTTTGACAATCCAAACTTGTCAAGCAAGCAAATATTCAGATTAACACAACCCACTTACACTTACGTTTAAGTACCGGTACCTACCTTGATATGATCAAAAGAGCCATGCTCTGTTAACACAACTGATCGAACTTTAACCTACACTTACGTTTAAGTACCGGTACCTACCTTGATATGATCAAAAGAGCCATGCTCTGTCAACACAACTGATCGAACTTTAACTTACACTTACGTTTAAGTACCGGTACCTACCTTGATATGATCAAAAGAGCCATGCTCTGTTAACACAACTGATCAAACTTTAACTTACACTTACGTTTAAGTACCGGTACCTACCTTGATATGATCAAAAGAGCCATGCTCTGTCAACACAACTGATCGAACTTTAACTTACACTTACGTTTAAGTACCGGTACCTACCTTGATATGATCAAAAGAGCCATGCTCTGTTAACACAACTGATCGAACTTTAACTTACACTTACGTTTAAGTACCGGTACCTACCTTGATATGATCAAAAGAGCCATGCTCTGTTAACACAACTGATCGAACTTTAACTTACACTTACGTTTAAGTACCGGTACCTACCTTGATATGATCAAAAGAGCCATGCTCTGTCAACACAACTGATCGAACTTTAACTTACACTTACGTTTAAGTACCGGTACCTACCTTGATATGATCAAAAGAGCCATGCTCTGTTAACACAACTGATCGAACTTTAACCTACACTTACGTTTAAGTACCGGTACCTACCTTGATATGATCAAAAGAGCCATGCTCTGTCAACACAACTGATCGAACTTTAACTTACACTTACGTTTAAGTACCGGTACCTACCTTGATATGATCAAAAGAGCCATGCTCTGTTAACACAACTGATCGAACTTTAACTTACACTTACGTTTAAGTACCTGTACCTACCTTGATATGATCAAAAGAGCCATGCTGTGTTAACACAACTGATCGAACTTTAACTTACACTTACGTTTAAGTACCGGTACCTACCTTGATATGATCAAAAGAGCCATGCTCTGTTAACACAACTGATCGAACTTTAACTTCTTTTTCAACATCTTGATCTGTGATAACTAAAGATTCCATCTGAAAACAAAACTGGCTAAGAAAAATAGCTAAATTACAATCCACAGATATTAAACTAGGCCTAAGTAAATGTTGTAAGTAACAGAGTAACCTCCCATTAGCTAGTACAGTACCTCTCCTAAAACTATTTAACTTATAGTGAATTTTCTATGGAAAAGTGAACTATTAGCATGAACCGCACAGTGAAACTTAAGCCCGCGAACACTATAGAAGTTCATAACGTGACCCCCTAAACACGTTTTGAGGGGTCGCTAACAACGTTTTATATATATATGTGTGTATGTTCACACTCTAGCGGTCGCAATTTTTGTCCGATTTACTTTAAATTTGGTAGGAACCTTCCATTCTGTAAAAAGTAGGACTCGTTCGATGGGCGAAACAATCGGACAACTCTAATTCCCTTTTTTGGGGATTTTAATAGTTCAGATTTTGAGTTTTTGGACCCAAAAAGGGTCAGAAAATCCCCGAATGTAAAATTACTACAGTTGGATATAAGAGCCCAAAATTTTAATCCCTTCCTCATCATTCTAGGACAAAAGTTTGACGATTTATTAAAGAAAAATGTACAGTGTATTAAACACAGTAGGTACACCGTGTCTTATAGGGATTTTACATTGAAAAAGGCTGTTTTTCATACCTTGATGTAGTTTTATCACCCCAATATCCCTATACCAACTTTTGATCCTGACGAGACCTCCACCTAAACTTATTATGTAGGTCAACATAGCCATCCTAATAGTGAATTTAAATATAACCAGGAGCATCAGAACAACCAGCAAATATTTTTTTCATTTTCAAAAAATGTCACCAGTGTTTATTTAAGTAAACCCTTATTTGATTTTTTTTAGGTTTTCATGTAGAAATTCACGTCTATCACGTAAGCGTGCTGCGTGCAAACTTGTTATTATATAAAAGGTTTCAAGCAATGCAAACATTTAAATGCATCAGACAATACAAACAAAATAAATCTTAAATCTTGTTTTTAAAAACACACTAGTTTTAGTACAGAACAAAATACAGACCAAGAAGAAAATTGAATTAAATGTTGTGAACATTTTTACATAAAACAGGTAGGCACCTAAGTAGGTCTAATAAATATGTAGTTGTGTAAGTTAGAAGAGGGTTAATCTTAAAGAATGGTATATTTCATCGTCAGGACCAAAAGTGAAGCTTTTCAATACGCTCAAGTTTATCCGGAAAATGGACGTTGATCGAAAAAACAATTTTGTACTATGATGAATTATATTTTATGTGAATGTTGGGGGTAATAACAAAAGATGTTCGGTTTGATGTTATTTATAAAAATTATTATTGTTGAGTACACAAAAAATGAAACTAGCGATCGTTGCTTGTGTTGCTAAGTTAGACAAATGAGGGTTTAAGCTGGTCAGTGTGGTAACGTGCCTAGACTGTGTTCGGCTGATGTGCTTGCCCATTATCATCAGCCCATGGTAGTATTAGGGAGGTCAAAATTCTGGTTTTATTATTGTACCATATATTAGTTACCTTTTGATGTTATATTTTGACAAAATGATTACAGGAACCGAACCAATTATTTCCAAATCTTGAAATCCTTCACCTCTAGACTACTGTTCATTTTAGTTTGTAAATACGTACTGTATGTCTTTATTAGGTAGGTTACAAACAATTTTGCTGAAAATGTTTGTCATCAAAATGGTTATTTGATATAGTGTAGGCAAACGTTAGGCTATAGGAAACCCAAATAGTAAAACATCATACCCAAATCTTACTATCCATGTTCAACTTACAGGACATGAGACCAAATTAACCAACAAAATCACTAGGCCTATTTTATATGCGAAGTCATTTAATAGGCTTATGCTGATTGCCACGTCTATAGACACACAATGTCACAAAGAACCTGGGAAAAAGCAATGACGGAATTTTATCCAGATCCAGGAATTTTGAAAACCTAACTTGTAGTCTATGATTTTTAAACCGAGTTGTGTTCCATTTATCATTATAAAAGTGGCCAGTGGAAGAGAATTATGCTTACATTTTCTCTATTTTAAAATAATATGAAATATGGTATGTCCAGTTTAGTAGGGAAACTGGTTAAACAATCTATGTGGCACCAAATACTACAACATTCTACCAACAAAATACACCCTGAAACTCTATGTACCGTACTGTAATTGTCATCGTAATGGCACTTGTGCACTATTGGTAAACTCTGGACCTGTCCAGACTTCAAAACCTTAATCCCAAACGTACCTATTCATGTTTTAGCGAATTTCCCCTATAGGGAAGAAGCTATTACCGTAGGTCTCATGGTAAAACTTAAGCCCGAGACCATGATAACTTTTTGTTTTGAGGTCCCCAGATGCCAAAAACACTATTTGTTCAAATTTATATATATGTGTGTGTGTGTGTGTGTGTGTGTGTGTGTGTGTGTCCGATAACACGGTAACTTGAGTAAAAAACATCCGATTTCGATGAAATTTGGCTCAAATGTGTAAATGACATTCATGACTCTAAGTTCCAAAACCAGAAAAATCGGATGTGATTTTTTGACAATGGGAAGAATGGTTTATGGGGGTTTTAAATTTTCCAAAAATCAGTTTTTTGCACTTTTCACCCTAAAATTTTTAAAACACTTAATTTTGGTTTTGATCATGTTATAGAGCTTAAAAAAATATATATATATATATATTTATACAATTTTCGTTTTGAGCATTGTATAGAGCGTAAAAAAATAAATAATATAGTATTTTAAATTATTAACCTAGGTTAAGTGGTTGCGGAGAAAATCCAAAAAACCTGCTCATAGAATCTCCTATGTTAATCTTATGGGAAAAAGGTTTTTGGCTTTTCCTCAGTTCATTTTAATGTAAACTTCATATTTGCTTTTACCAATCAATTCAGCTCTACAAAACAATCATTTTGGTGTTTAAATTATGATTCTACGTCCAAACGTTGCAGAGATATTCAATGTGCTAAACACAGTACGTTGTCCAATGTTATCCTTATGGAGAATAAATAAAATTTGATACCTTGATTATTTATGAATGTATATTGATGAAACTTGGTATGTGGCTTCATGTAGTACTGGTATATTGATATTTGCACAAACAACTGATTTTTGTTGATCATCCCAAGAGCGGCAAACCTGCATACTCAGCCCTAATGTTATTCTTATGGAGGATAAATAAAATGCTACAGATCACTTATTTATTTATGTACTTTTATGAAACTTGGTACGTGGCTTTATGTGGTAGTGAGAAACATATGCAAGCTTTGGAAATTCGCTGAGTACGCAGGGTACTTTGGTATTATACGGATGCCACTATTTTTGGAGGTTAAATTTTTACCGGATACAAAGGATAACTACATAATTCGAAAAAACGTACTTTTATTGACTTACTGTACAAATTTTACATCACTCTGATGAGCGGTCTTTGTGTTGTGCCTCCCAAAAGGCAGCGATGTCTGCTAGGATCGTGTTGAATGCGTCGCCGCCGCTAGTAGCCAGACCCGATCGCCACAGGTACGCCGCCAAATATACATCGCGCTGTGGCAGTTATGTTAGGATGGGTTATCATAAAAATGCGTACGGTTTCCTCTTCATTTCGAGGTAAATCCCACACGAAAAGAACGTCACTCATTAAGAAAACAAATGTAACGTAGTGCATGACACTGACCCAGGACCCAGATTACAGGCGGTGACAGGTGATGCGCGCGCTCCGGTCAACGACCTGACCTTGGCCTATTTGGAGGGTGTTTGGCGGCCGGAAGTATGACTCATCAGGTATCATTCGATTCGTAACAAACAAGGAAAGTCCTACAATCATTTTTATGATAACCCATCCTAACATAACTGCCGCAGCGCGCTGCATAAGGGTGGCATCCGTATAATACCAAAGTACCGTACGCAGGTTTGCTGCGACGGGGGTATTGTATTCGTATGCCTACCAAAGAACAGAAAGTTATACCTAACTAGGTATACAATGCAGTTGTCTGCTTGCAATATTGAGCGGAGCGAGTATTTATTTAATCAATAATTTTCAGAAATGTATCGACAAACAAACCACTAAAATAAACAAAACAACAATTTCACAGAAAACTACTGTATTTACAAACAGCTGATAGTAACAGTCTGCATTTAAATTTGATCCATATAACAGCTGTATAATCAACACACAGTAAACAAACCAAATAAAATAAATCTCCTATTAAAATAACATGGTAACTTTAAAGGGCCGTAGGGCAGAACTGTTATGTCCGATTTGGATCATTTCAGATTTATACCTTCCCATAGATGGTTACTATGACCGAGCAAAATTTCGTGAGGATCACTCCAGCCGTTCAGGAGGAGTACGCGTAAATAAAAAGCCAGAGTTTAGTATAGGAGCTCCGCTCGCTTCGCTCAAATAGCATTTAAGTATAAATGCAACATTTATTAATTTCAAAACATTGCAAATCATGATTTTGTCCAAAAAACGTGATCTCTTACGATCACCAGCGACCAATCTTTGCTAACAAAAAATAACCAAATGGAGGAAATCTTCAGACACATTTACACCGGAGTAACCAACGAATATTAAGTTAAAAACAAAAATGTTAGTAAAATTTTGTTTTAAGACTTTAAAATGTTACCAAATTTTGCCATGTATTGTTTTCCCGCCCAGGTCACATAGTCTCAAGAATGTCAAGTGAAGAAGATGTGGTTCTCACGGCAGCTGCCTGTGTTATTTTGGCGAAAAAAAAAATTTTGGGTACAAACTTCTCTTAAGGCAACAGTTAAGTATAGTGGCAGTGATATGCTAAGAGACCTATAGAAGAAGATGACGTCGATCCTTTATGTGGAGAGCTGCGATGAGATGGTAGTTTTAAAAATTGATATGCCGGTAAATGTCTAGCAGTGATTTAGTCTTGATACCTACTGTTAATGTTAGGAGATGAGATTGCCAACAAAGACACTAATTACAGAACATCAATTGCTAACATCCAAACGCTCTGTAACATTTGGAAAGAACCAAGAATGTTACGGTAGCAGATTTTACCAACACTTGGTGGATAGCAAAATTCATACCGTATTGCTAACCTGGTATTTTTGTTGATAACATGGATTGTTACCAACAAATATAGAGGTGTTTTTAAAAAATGTTATTAACAAATGTGGGTACACTTTTATAAGCGGAACGATATAAAGAAGCGAATGAAATTGTTTGATACGGTACATTGATTAGGTTGATGTTTGTATCTATTGCAAAATATTTTATAGTCCATACGTTAGTTCTTATGTTATGTTTGTTTTGTTTAGTTTGTTTTCCAATTAAACTTAAAATAAAAATGAAATAAACTAACATAACAATGACATGACATGATGTTGTTCCTGGCAATACATATTTAAGTAATAGTGGAATCAACATTTGTTATCTGGACAAATTTCAAGACACTGAAACATAACATGGCCCTAACCGAAACCATATTCGAATAACCTAAATAATCGTTACTAGTATACTGTATCAGACCATTTAATTATTTTTTTTTATCGTTCCGCTTATGAAAGTCTGACAGTCTACCCACAAATGTTAGCAACACGGCTTTTGTGATGCAACAATTTCTCAGGTCAACAGATTTTGTTTTGCTTTGGTAGAATGAAAAACAGTATTCTTAATAAGTATAAAAATAATATATAAGTTATTCAGCAAAATTTCTAGTTTTCCTTAAAAATCTGCTGAGAAGTTAGGCTTAGGGCTTAATTTGTAGCCTATGTTCAACAATTTTGAGAGGTTAGGCATAATCCAGGTATAATTATTTGAACGAGAGGCAAACCTAATTTGTGAAAATAAAAAAAAGAGCTTGCTACATCTAATTTAAAAGAAGACATGAGAAAACTAGTGAAAATGTATAACCATTGACTATAAATAACGGATTAAAAAAGAAGGATAATTATGTTCCGGCAATTACATGTTAAAATTAATGAAAATGGGCTGCTTACCATGAAACTTAGATTAAATATCAGGCCTCAGAATAGTTATTTAATCATTTTAGTAGTTTAAAACTTTAATCGGATATTTAAAATACATTTAACTTAAAAATATAACCTACCTCTTACAAACTTCGTTAATTTGAAATAAGCAGACGCAGACCCGACCCACGGCCAATCGGCCAATGCCCTCCTTTTTTAAAACTGGTGCCACTTTATTTTACCAGTTGTCAGTTTAGCCAACATGTATCAAAGATGTAGCATTTCTGAAAGATTTTTGTATTCAAGTGCTGTATATATAAACAATCTATCTGCCTTATCACATGGCATAATGAAATATTTGTACTAAAATTGGGAGAATAATATTACTTAAATATCAAAAATCCAATGACCAAGTTATTATCCTCAATGAACACCACCATGGGTCGTTTAAATTTCACCTGCGCTTCTGTACCATAGTCCATACATACTTCATAAAGGTTTGCTCAGTCGATTTATTTAACATTTTCTAGTTAACCGGAAGAGACCTTGTAAAAACAGCTGTAAGGTCACGTGATAACCAATCCAATCTGCAGTGTTGCTATACTTACACGATATATATCGTACGAGTACCTTATTTTCCTCATCATTGTAATGAAAATAAACGTTGTTTAATTAATTACATAATTTTATCAGCAGTTATTTTATGAAAATAATTATTGTTTTGATTTATTTGTATTATTAGTATAATGTATTATGGGTGTAAACTTTCTTTCTGCCTGTCCAGTGACAATTTAAAAATAGATTTACCATTGTTATCCCCTGTAAGGTTGGCAACACTTACACTATGTTGTTGATTTATGCGTGAGCTGGACAACATTACTCTTATGCAAATGATCATACCTGTGCTGAAAGCTCTACGAACCTTGCTTCTGTAAAGACGACAGGGCCGAATTTAGGAGCTCAACCTGGTCAACGGCCCTTGTTGCCGTCCAGGTGAGTTTTTTTTGGATGAGCCTTTTGAATGAGGTTCTTTGTGGTGCGGGCCCAAGGGCTTATATAGTCTATGCTTAAAAATCCAGCCCTGTCAGGCGCGACAACACAAGGACCGCGGCGCAGTGGTTTGCAAGCGGCTCATTCACAGCTCACAGAACGTTTTTCATCTTCGAGAATACCGCGATCTGTAGGCGAGCACGAGCCAATGACGAGCTCTGAAACTTCAACAGAGAAGTGGTCAAATTGAAGGCTTCGTCGACCTATAGTGATATCATAGACTAACTACAGTTACTATAGTTAGTCTATGGTGATATACATTTTAGAATTTACAATTGTTTAACAAACGAATAATGAAACCTGTACAACAATAGGCCTACAATTGAAATGAACAACAAAAATAATAATGCCCAAATTAAGGAAATCAAAAATACAATTCCCTTAAGAACCAGTAAAAATTTATTTTGAGACGTAAATGAAAGTTTTGTGACGATCGAGTGAGGAGTTACGGAGGCACAAAATTTATATTGGCCTTCTGGAACAAAACTCCAAGATGGCGTCTGGCAACTTCCGGTGATAACGACTCTTTAGAAACCCATTTTGATTTGTTCTCTGTAACATATGGTGCTTTCTGAGGTCCATTAATCTTTTGAGCACAACTCGTTCAATAACTTTGGCAAATAACGAAACCAGTGAGGTTGTGGTTTGCAATGAGAGTAAGAAGCACGTTAGTTTGGCACACGATGTACTATTTATTTCAATCACTTTATGTTTACTATACTGTATACACTAGGTGTACGCTAATTCCTCGCGTATAAGGATAATTGAAACACATGATCAAACTTAAATCGAGTCTCATAAAAAATTCAATATCTGATTTGAGTAACATCATCAGAATACATTCCGTTATCATTTAACTGCCACCAGAATTCGGATTTTATGTCTATATAGCTATAGTTTTAGTCACTTCTCTAAGAATCAATTATCGCGGTAGCTGAGAGGTATCGCACTGGCTCTTGGAGCGAAAGGTCGCAGGTTCGGATCCCGCCGCCAACCTAACATTTTATCCGTAGAAAAACATGCATACATTTATCACTTGTTTTTATCAAAGTAAATGTTGTATAAATACGTAAATTTATTTATTTTAAAAATAAATTGAAGATTTCAGGCATGGTTTGTTGTTAGGATTGGCATGGGTGCATTATCTTAGAACAAACAGAGCATTTTGGGCTAAGCAGTAACTTTAGCAGTGTGGTTAATTTAACTTTTAAGAGAACAGCGAGTTTCCTCTATGAACTAATGTTAAAAATTTCTATAGGCCAAGTCAAAATATCCTTAAGGATTAACAATAAATCGTCAGGCCCAGTTATTTAGATGAAAAAATGAGATTTAAATATATTGTTTCAATAGCCTAGGCTATCATGAAATAAAATGCCATAAACATGGGTTGGCCCAAGTCCGTACATGAAACTTCTAAAATGACAAGTAGCCTAAGTGTATATGCCTACATTTTATAGTCATAGGTCCAAGTTTATGATGAAAACAGCTCAATATAATGCAAACCTAGGAGATGTCAAATCTTTTCAGATATCCTGTACAAAAGGCTTAGTTTGGTTAGAATAGTTTAAAGCTTTTGTTTTGGTTCGCTACAACATTCCTGGTAATGTGTTTAAAGTATTTTACAACAGTTGTATTTTACAAAATGATATTTCAATATATTGTTTCAATAGCCTAGGCTATCATGAAATTAAATTCTATTAACATGGGTTGGTCCAAGACCGTACATGAAACTTCTGAAATGGCAAGTAGCCTAAGTGTATAGGCCTACATTTTATAGCCATAGGTCCAAGTTTATGATGAAAACAGCTCAGTATAATCCAAACCTAGGATATGTCAAATCATTTCAGATAACCTGTATAAAAGGCTTAGTTTGGTTAGAATAGTTTAAAGCTTTTGTTTTGGTTCGCTACAACATTCCTGGTAATGTTTAAAGTATTTAACAACAGTTGTATTTTACAAAATGATATTTCAATATATTGTTGCAATAGCCTGGGCTATCATGAAATTAAATTCTATAAACATGGGTTGGTCCAAGACCGTACATGAAACTTCTAAGTTCTAAAATGGCAAGTAGCCTAAGTGTATAGGCCCACATGTTATAGCCATAGGTCCAAGTTTATGATGAAAACAGCTCACTGTAATCCAAACCTAGGATGTGTCAAATCATTCCAGATAACCTGTATAAAAGGCTTAGTTTGGTTAGAGTAGTTTAAAGCTTTTATTTTGGTTCGCTACAACATTCCTGGTAATGTGTTTAAAGTATTTTACAAAAGTTGTATTACCAGTTTAATGTTGGCTTACTCTTACTGTAATCCAACCCTAGGCTATGTCAAATCATTCAAGATAACGTTCCGAAAAAGGCTGTTTGGTTAGAATAATCTATAGCTTTTATTGTGGTTATCTAGTACATTACTGGTAATGTATTTTAGGTAATGTAGACAATTTTTATTATTAATTTAGTGAAAATATAACCTAGCAAATAATTGTCCTACAAAATAAATTTTAAGGTTGTTCGCTTACTGTGACTAACTTCATCAACGCTTTCAAGACAAATTGAGGCTTTGCATACTTTTTACACATGACAATCACAATATTACCAATTGTCTAAGAAAATGTAATAAAACAAACTAATTTATAAGTTAAGTTAATATCTTAGTATCTACAGTCATCAAAAAGTTATTGAGTTTTTCGACCTGCCACACGCGTCGTCTGTCGTCTGCCACCGTTACAATCGCCGCCTCTGACCGTGACGATATTTACACATAGTAGGCGTACTAAGGGAATATTAACTGTATGGATATTTTTTTTAAAACGTACACTTAATAATTTATAAAATAATAAATATGCTCACAACTTAAAAATATACTTCGATTTATCTCTCTTGTGTGTTTTTGTTGGTAAAAAAACTGTTGTTATCCAGTATAACAAAGTATAATCTAGTAAACTAACTATTGTTACTCTGTTGTTGAAACATAGACGTAGGCTAAATTTTAACGATTCAAGTACCACTAAAATGGCTTCCAATGTTATTCTTATGGAGAACAAAACAAATTTGGTTTTAAGATAATTTGATTAATACTGAACGAAATTATCTGAATAACGAACTTGACCGAGATTTTGACCTGTTAAGTTTTTCTGGAAAATTTTAAGTTTAACTGTGGAGGCATTTTCGAGTTATTGGGGTCACAGACACGCCAGTTGAGTTGATTCTCTTACCAGTCTAAGCAGTAAAGTTGTGTATAAGGATACTTTCACTTCGTTCAATTATCCAATAATCAGTGGTACTAGTCACATTATAATCATTGTTGTATCACATATGTGCCGCTTGTCCATTAATTGGCTCACACTGTCCAATGGTGTTTGTTGACACCAAATTTATCATTGTTTTGTTTGTGACTTTAACAGATTAGTTGTTAAAATAACTACACTTATGAAGTAAAAACTGTATTATTTACTAAGAAAATAAAATACAACTGGTGCAACGGAAAATTAAGGCAAAACCTAGAACCGCATTATCTACAGACATCAACAAGTTTTTGTATTACCTATAGCGGGAGCACCGGATGCGATGGAGGCCAGGTAGTTCACTCACACACGCAGACCGCACACACACAAACGCAGGGGATTAGGACCGCCCGTATTTCCACTTCATTAAGTCTTCTAGTATACTTGATCAATCAAATTTTTTTTTAAATTTATAATTGTATTTTGATTTGTTTCGTATTTTTCAACTCTTCGCATTATAACAAGGAAAATGATACCAAGCAACCTATGACTCACGCTTATGAATAGTATTAGCCAGTACTTTGTTAACTATCATTTTATTGTGTTCTGAGGTCTGCTAGAGAAAATATTCATAGTATGTTTGGTATAATTTTTCTTTAGATTTTAAGTAGAATCTACATGATTAATCTTGAAATAGAATGAGGTATATATCAAATTAAGTTTCGATGGACCGAAGTACACTAGGTGACTCTTAGGGTTGGAAGTAAGGGCGGTCCTAATCCCTTGCGCCAGTGAGTGTTAGGGTGCGTGCGTGCGTGCGAGGGGACTTGACCTGGCCTTCATCGGTGCTCGCGCTTTGCTAGCACTATAATTCTTCTTCTTATTATTAATGTTCAGAATCTCAAATCCCATAGTCTCTCCGACTGCTAAGAGTGCCATCAATATGTTAAAGCTTTGGGTTAAGCATGCACGCACACAGCACGTGATCTTAAGGGCAAATGAACATGTTAATATCAAATGTCTTCCAAAGGTACAATACCGTTAGCTTGATTCATCATTGTACAGTATACCAGTATGAACAGCATATGCTCAACAATATGAGTATATGTCTTGATGTGGAGATGGACATCTTAAAATTTACTAGACAAACATGTTTTAAAAGGACGAGATATTCGGACATGCAGAACCAAACAGAATTGTATGCTGGATGTCTTAATTAAAAGGGGTCGGGGTGAATATTCGAAGAAATCACTATGATCTACATCCCTTCTCAGGACTCCGCCCACAGGCTTTCAAAAACTCAATTCATATGACATAAATTGGATTATTTTCTTAATTGTAATTGATACACTGAGTAACAAAACAAAACACAACAACAACAACAACAAGAAACAAATACTAGACTCATTATATATAAATAAAATTTACATTGGGAATGGCAATGCAGTATGCTTGATACGTTTTAGCGAATTTCCCCTACAGGGAAGAAGCTATTACCGTAGTCGGCATGGTAAGACCTAGGCCCGGGACCATGATAACTTTTCGTTTTGAGGTCCCCAGACCCCAAAAAGACCATTCGTTCGAAACTGTATATATATATATGTGTGTGTGTGTGTGTGTGTGTGTGTGTGTGTGTGTGTGTGTGTGTGTGTGTGTGTGTGTGTGTGTGTGTGTGTGTGTGTGTGTGTGTGTGTGTGTGTCCGTGAGCACGATAACTCTCGTAAAAATAATCCGATTTTGACGAAATTTAGTATAAACGTGTAAAGCAGCATTTATGACTTTACGTTCGAAAACCAGACAGATCGACCTATCCGAAGGGGTATTTTGGGGGGGTTTTGTACCCCAAAAATGGGTTTTTTGAGTTTTTTACATATCATTTTTGAAAAAGTCAAATTTTATTTTTCCCATTGGAATCAGCTTAAAAAGACGCGCAATTTGGTGTTTTGATCATTGCTCTACGTCAAATGGTTACAGAGATATTGAAAGTGCTAAACACAGTACGTTGTCCAATGTTATTCTTATGGAGTATACAGTAAGAAAAATTGTATATCTCGCTTATTTATCAACTTTTCCTGATGAAACTTGGTATATTGCTTCATATCGTGTTGGTCTATTGATATTTGCACTAAAAAACATTTTTTGGCCGATAGTTCCCGTAGCAGAAAACCTGCGTACTCAGCCCCCATGTTATTCTTATGGAGAATAAGTAACGTGTATCTCCCTTAATTATGAACATAAATTAATAAAATTTGGTATGTGGCTTTACCCCATTGAGTTATATTGATATTTGTATAAAACCCCATTTTTTGTGTTTCTTGCTTCAGCAAACCTGCATACTCAGCCGCCATGTTTTTCTTATGGAGAATAATTAAAATGTCATAAATCTTTATTTATGAATGTATATTGATGAAACTTAGTATGTGGCTTTATGTGGTATTAAGATACATATATATGCATTGGAAATTCGCTGAGTACGCAGGTTTGCTGCTACGGGTGTATTCTGGAGTGTTATGAATTCAGAAGCAGATGATATAATTGATGACGGAACGAAGTGAAGGAATCTATGTATTAGCAGAGGCAGTGATTCGTTGTCCGTCAGTGGTTGTGTGGTTATGTTCGAAACGCGATAACTTGAAAGCGGTTGAATGGATTTCTTTCAAATTTTGCAAAAATGTTTTCCATTACATTTTACGCTACCAGTTCAAAAACTGAACACATTCATTTAACCGTCTTTTAATAATTAACATTTAAAAATTGGAAAATTTCCATTAGGTAAAGCATTGGGAAAAATGTATATTAGTAAAGTACGAGATACTATTAAAATATTGTTTACTAATGACAATAAAGTATTTAAAAATAATTATATTTATATGTTTCATAGTTAAATAATTAAATTAGTGCCCGTTTAACAATAATTCATTCAGTTTTACAAAGGTTTTTGAAATTTATAAAAAAAAACTAAATTCATGTTTTAAAAATAAAGATAACGTTATTCTCTGATCTGAGAAGGTTATTTATTATTTGTTCCGGTAGAGTGCAACATCAATTGATTTACTATTTATATTTTCCAGCTGTACATTTTTGTCAGTTTATGTTATTACCCTGTCACAGCAAACCTTAGTACTTAATGAATTTAAATTATTATATCATAGATTAAGCATAGTAATAACTAACTAACTAACTAACTAACTGCTATATATAACTAACTGCTGCTCCGCAAGATTTTGCGAATAAATACCCCCGTCGCAGCAAACCTGCATACTCAGCGAATTTCCAAGGAATATATAACATAACACATTAAAAAACTTAACAGGATTCATAAGCAAAGTATTCACAAACAAGCGATATTTAAAATATTAATTATTCTCCATAAGAATAACATTGGGGATGAGTACGCAGGTTTGCTGCAACAAGGCACACAAAATAATGGGTTTTTATGCAAATATCAAAAGAACTCATCTTAGTGAAGTCACATACCAAGTTTCATCCATATACATTCATAAATAAGCGATATATAACATTTTAAGTATTTTCCATAAGAATAAGATGGGGACCAAGTACCTAGGTTTGCTGCTACAGGAGCCATAGGCGAAAAATTGTTTTTTTGTGGAAACAACAATAAACCATAACCAGATCAAGCCATATACCAAATTTAGCCAGTTTATGTTCATAAATAAGTGAGATATACAATTTTTCTTTTTCTCCATAAGAATAACATTAGACAACGTACTGTGTTTAGCACTTTCAATATCTCGGTAACCAATTGACGTAGAGCAATGATCAAAATACCAAATTGTTTGTTTTTTTAAGCTGAATTCAATGGTATAAATTAAAATTTCATTTAAATTAAAATTAAATGTGAAAACCCCAAAAAACACATTTTTGGGGTACAAAACCCCCCAAAAACCCCCCTTCGGATGGTGCGATTCATCTGGTTTTCGAACTCGTTCAAATAAATGGTGCTTTACACATTTGTACCAAATTTCATTAAGATCGGACCTTTTTTACGAGAGTTATCGTGCTTACGGACACATATATATATATATATATATATATATATATATAAGATGTATATTCATATTTTAACAAAGTACCCTTTTTTTATAAAAAACATTTTTATTTTAGACTGACATGTTTCGTGCGCTTAGGCCATTATCAAAGTCTATAAAAATATAACCTCACATTTAAAATAAAATAAATAAATTGACTTAGATCATAAAATAAAAACAATTGAAAAAGATCTAATAGATATGGAAGTAGCGATAAGAAAAAATGATCTGAATCTCCAAGACCCTATGAGATTTAACTTCATCCATGAGCTAAATAAGACAAATATTAATGTAATTAACAGAAATAAACAAGAGAGAACAAGTAAAGATATAAAACTAATTAATTCAATTTCTGAAAAACTAAAACAAGGTAAATCTATCATTTCTAAAGCCGACAAAAGTAACACAGTAGTAGTTATTAATAAAGATGATTATGATGCAAAAATAGAAGCATTCATAACAAATAATCAATATAAGACTCTAGCCAAAGATCCAACTGATGAATATACAAAATCCATGAACACCACGATAATGAAATGTAATAGTCTTTCAAAAAAAGAAAAATATGCACTAAAGACTACTAATGCAAAAGCACCAGTTCTAAGAGGACAACCTAAAACTCATAAAAAAGAAATACCAATCCGCCCTGTCGTTAACTTCATGAATGCCCCCACATATAAACTATCTAAATATTTAAACAATAGGATAAAGAACAACATAAATTTAGATACTGGTTACAGTTTAAAGAATACATATGACTTAATTGACAAAATTAAAGACGTAGAAATCCCAACAAACTCTTTACTATTATCATTTGACGTTAGCAATATGTATTCCAACATCCCAATAAAAGAAACTTTAGCTATTCTTCGTAAAAATCTAACTGAAAATAAGACGTTGAGAAAAAATGAAATAAATGATATTATGAAACTAACTCAAATGACTCTAAATCAAAACTATTTTAGATACGACTCCTCTTTTTATTTGCAAGAAGACGGTGTCCCAATGGGATCCCCCCTATCAGGACTTATTGCAGACATTTACATGACAGAAATGGAAACTACTAAAATAATGAATGACATTAATCCCTACAGAAAGAAAATATGTTATTGGCACAGATATGTAGATGATATTTTATGTCTTTTCGAAGGCAATGAAGACGAAGCCAGACAATTATTAACATACATAAATGACTTATCTACCGAAATCAAATTTACAAGTGAAATCCAGAAAGAAGAAATTAATTTCCTAGATGTAACAATTTCTAAAGAAAACGGAAAACCCTCATTTAATATTTTTAGAAAACCCACAACATCAGACACAATCATTCCATTTCATTCAAATCATCCATGGTCCCATAAAATGGCAACCTTCCATTCCCTAATTCACAGATTAATAAGCATCCCACTGAAAAATAATAATTTTGTAAAAGAAACTAATGTGATCAAATATTTAGCCGAAAAAAATGGATATAAAAGAAAAATGATTGACAACATGATCAAGAAAAAACTTAAAAAACAAAGAGAAGAAAAACTTCAAGGAAACATAGAAACCAGAGAAAAAAATAAATATATGTGCATACCATACAACAATTGTATGAACAAAACTATAAGAAACACATTTAAAAATTCTCAAATTTGTATTAGCTATAAAACTAAGAACAATATCTTTAAAATATTAAACAACAAAATAACAAATCATCAAGATAATAAAGACGACACATATAACAGATCTGGAATATATAAAATAAACTGCAACGAGTGTAATAGTTATTACATCGGACAAACTTCCCGAAACTTCAAAATTAGATTCAATGAACATCTACAAGCTTTTAAATCGAACAACAAAACAACAATGAAATCTAACTTTGCAGAACACTTGATAAAGTCAAAACACAAATATACAGATCTAAAAGAACATCTAACAATTTTAGAGTTTGAACGAGAAAGAGAGAAGCTATTTGTCAAAGAAGAAATGAATATTTACTTTAATTTTAAAAAAGACCCTTCAAACATACTAAATACAGTTTTACCTAAACAATCAAACCCGATATTTGATAAAATTGAAAAAATAAGAACAGGGACGTATAAAAATCACTTAATATAGTATTCAAAGAAAATAACAGAAGAAAATAAAATATATTATCGATTATGACAAACAATTCATATGCAACTTTAAAATAATTAATTTTAACATATGATTAACATTTATTTTATTTTAAATGTGAGGTTATATTTTTATAGACTTTGATAATGGCCTAAGCGCACGAAACATGTCAGTCTAAAATAAAAATGTTTTTTATAAAAAAAGGGTACTTTGTTAAAATATGAATATACATCTTATAATATTAGTAGCCCTAATCAATCATTATAACATAATATATATATATATATATAATATATATATATATATATATATATATATATACATATATAAAAATTTGAACGAATGGTGTTTTTGGCATCTGGGGACCTCAAAATGAAAAGTTATCATGGTCTCGGGCTTAAGTCTTACCATGAGACCTACGGTAATAGCTTCTTCCCTATAGGGGAAATTCGCTAAAACGCTAAATAAGGAAGACAGTAGAACAATTTAAACAAAACAATGACAGTCTGTAGTTAGATATAATCCTTTAACAGCTGTCTATTTTAATGAATTTAATCAGGAACAACGTGACATAAAACAAATTAAACTCTTTTTTATATGAATAACATGGGGACTTGGAAGTCCCGTGGGACAGAGCCCTGAGGCCTAAATCGAAATTCTGGCTTTGTTACGACTTTCCACGTAAAATTACCTTCATATTAAAGAAAGAATCATCGAAATCCGTCAAGTGGTTGTCTCAAAATCTGCGTAAAATAAATATCCCGATTATTTAAAAATATATACGATTCTGTAAACGACATGTTTAAGTCAAAATTGTGGGAGTTTGGCAAAACGCAGGATTATGGGAGACGGCTCAAATTAAAGGTCTTGATCTCAGGGAAGCGGGAAAAATAGTAGTATTTCTAAAAAGTTAACAGCAAACTAGCAATAACGGAGTAAAACATCCCTCATAAGAAAGGAATGGGGATTTAAACACGTCTACTCTGTTTACATTAATCACACGTGATTACGTATCTACATTGTTTATGGACTGACATGTGTTCCTACTTTATCGTTTAATTTTCCTCAGCAAGAAAAGAGTAAAATATCAGATGGGGTAGAGTATTTGAGCAAGGTTAGGGGCTATGGACTCTTCAAGCCATTAGTAAAATATATTTTAAGAAGTTAAGTGGCCATACGTGTGTGTTTGCGTGGTAAAAACTCAAAAACTATCAAGCATTTTGTAATTACATTATCATGAGTTGTTTTTAACATCATAAAGGTGTTTAGTTACAACATTAGTATTTTATTTTGTATTTTTAATAAATAAACAAATGTTTGCCTTAACGTAAGTTGAATTTGTTTTGTTAAAGCCACATCTCTTGAAAAATGTCCTCACGTTGGACAGACCCGTGCGCCGCCCCCCTTAACCGTAGACCTCCTCCCCATCGGTAAAGTTTGTATGCTATTCTTTACGTTTTTTTTTCGTGATTTTAATCAATTTTCAATCATAAAAAATGTGGAAACTTTTTATAAACTCAACCTTACTGGCTTTAAAACCATCTTAATCATCTTTATGGAGGAGAAGTTCCTTGAAGTGACGAAATAAGTTCGGTTTACGTACTATAATTAAAATAATTTGATAATATATCCCTATCACGACTATAAAACACACTAGGCAGCAATCCAGTTTTTAGATATTTAAACTTTTAGTGATTACACAGCGCCATCTGTAGGATCTGATATAAGCATAGGCTATATAGTCACGTAAAAAAAGGTCGCCAACAGGCATCGGCCTGGCTGGTAAGGGCCCGCACTCTCAAGTAGGGGGTAACCTAGGGCCTACAGATCTAAATCTAGCCCTGACCAGCTGTATGCAAACTTCAAACTTTCAAAAATCCAGAATCATAACCCTTGTCTCGTGTCCACGCCATGTGTCTAAGAATAAGAATATGTTACAGTCAATCAAATCATGTAAATACGTGATATATGTGTACTGTTACGCAAGTTTAGTGACGTCATCTTTGGGGGAAATTAGTCGTCCAAAAAATTATTATCTGTCAATTTCTTCTTTTTACTTTCTCCCCTTATACATAGTATATGGAGAAAGTATTGTTTTCGTCAAAATTTTCAAATTTGAATTGTTAGTGGAAATATTCGTTTTGGTGCTCCCTGAACCCAAAAAAGTGGTTTTTACGTGATGTCTGTCTGTCTGTCTGTCTGTGTGTGTGTGTGTGTGTGTGTGTGTGTGTGTGTGTGTGTGTGTGTGTGTGTGTGTGTGTGTGTGTGTGTGTGTGTGTGTGTGTGTGTGTGTGTGTTTGTGTGTTTGTGTGTTTGTGTGTGTGTGTGTGTGTGTGTGTGTGTGTGTGTGTGTGTGTGTGTGTGTGTGTGTGTGTGTGTGTGTGTGTGTGTGTGTGTGTCCGTGTGTCCGTGTGTGTGTCTGTGTGGATATGTACAGAGCTAGAGCCCTAACCAATGGGCCGACTTTTATGAAATTTGGTATGTAGGTACTAATCCACGATATCTCCAGGCATTTTTTAATTTTTTTGAATTTTTGATTTTTAAGGGTAATTATCCCCAAAAACCGCCAAAAAACATGAAAAATCAAAATATCTCAAAAACGGCTCTAACGATTTTTATTAAACTTTAGTCGTTTGTAGAACTTTAGTTTCCCAACAAAATTACACCACTCCCATATCTGTAAAAATTCGGGTTCAGAAATTACAGGACTTAAAACATCAAAAATTCAGTTTTGTGGATTTTTCATAAAAAAATGAATATTAAAAAATATTACTATTCACCATTAAAAAGAGCTCAAAAAACTAAATAATTTAGTATTTTGAATTACTATTCTACGATTGCTGGTTGTGGAGAAAATTGAAATTTTCCATTTTCCGGTAAACGCAGTACGTTGCCCAATGTTATTCTTATGGGGAATACTAAAATTACTATTTTTCTCTTATTTTACTGATCAATTTCATTCAAACTTGATATGCTTGTCAAGTTAGCATTAACCAACAGAGGAAATTCGAAATATGTTGCCCCTTATTAACACTGGGGGGGAAATAGGGGGCATTTCCCCTCTTAAAACCACGAGTATAGCAATGGATTCTGTAGTGCCTCCAAAGCAGGGATTTGGGTGGATGTTTTTGAAAACAACTTGTTAACAAGATTTTCTGTACATTCGACCGTGCTATTCTATATTTAGTAAATA